>JAJHUR010132810.1:0-78211 GCA_027495735.1 Lutjanus campechanus | reverse complement strand
CAGAATGAGATATTAATATTTAGAGTTACAGATGTTTTCATTGCTAATGCCTGTGTTTACCCCAGTATTTCATATCAATATGGCTGCTGTGAAAAAGTCTCTCTTGCCACACACAATGAAGGCTCATCATTACACCTTTTTTTTTTTTTTTTTTTTTTTTTACACCAAACCAGTTAACACATAAATAATACTGGTGCAACATTGCCACCTCGAACAGGCTGTGTAAAAGGGGCTTTTGGTTTCTTGCTCTCTCAGTGCTTATTGTGCGCATTACCAATATTGTAGACTGTGGGTCTGGTCTCCCCTCTGTCCTGAGAAATCCTCACCTCAGCCAAAATCTGAGGCTTGTACGGGGGGATCACTGGCATAGCGTCGTGTTGACTTTGACTCTCTTTTGTTCCTTGGCTCACTTGCACTTCTTGGATGGAGGAGAAAGGGAAAGGTGATAGTGGCTACCAGGCCCACTGCCAACATCCCATCCAGCTTTGTACATGAGTGAACAAGTTAAGGGTCCTACGACAGTCAGATCTTTCTCCCCAGAAACAATCAGTCTGGCTTTAGCCCATTTTATTTACTGACAGGAACAGTACTGAGCTGCACAGTGTGACATTAATGGTACAGCTTTATCTCAAGGGACAGAGAACAACTATACATCTAAAAGTAGGATGAAAACAAACTGGCAGGAGGGAAGGAAGGGAGGAGATGTGACTAGTTAGCCAAGTCCAACAGGATCACTTGAAAGCATTGATGGACAATGCTGCAGCTTATGATTGAGGTCTAAATTTATTTCATCTCTAAAAATAGTTTTGTCATGTAGCTCCTCAAAAATGCACAAAGGAGCCACGTGAGAGGTAGCAGTGTTTTTTTTGAATGGTGGCAACTGAGCCAGAGTCCTGAGCCAGTCTGGACCGGTTCTGAATAACAAGGGAGAAAAAGAGACGATGGAGAAAGGGTGCCGGAGTGCAGCCAAAGTTCTGACAACTTGGAAGCTGCTAAAAGCCGACGGAGATTCTCTTATGTGCTTCATTAGTGTGATCTGAAGAGTGTTCAGAGAAGACAAAAATAAGGTTGTATGTTTTTTTTTGTCTTCTTTTCTATCCTGTGTTTGGGGGAATGCAAAGTTTGTTTACCATCAGTGTATACTGTATGTTGATCCAAAAGACCCTCTCTTCCTGTCTCTTTTACTTTGTAGTTTTTGTCCCCAGGTTCACCTTAGCAATGTATTTTCAATACAGCCATTGGATTTGTAAAGATATAATATAGTGACATGCATTTGCTTCCAAAACATGAATCATCTTCTGAGCCAGGTTCCTGGGAAGGAAAACAAAAGTCTTTGTCTGTTCTTGGTGTGGGATGTGCTATATTTACATCTCAACAGTGCAATTACCTTTGCTGGTGAAAGCCATCGCGCCTGTCATAATGATACACGGGACGTAGTTACACTACTTCAGCAACAACATTGGCTTGACCATAATGAGACTGCAATGCTATACTTAGGCATGTGTGGCACAAACACAGCATTACTACCTTGTGTTGCTCGCCATGAGTATGAAAACCGATGTCAACAAAAGTTCAGGATTTTGTAACTTGTTTTTGCTCCTGAAAATAGAGCTAAAATTGTCTGCCTCTGGAAACTTAAATCCACAATAGTCTTCTGATCATGTAATTTAGTCTTCTAATCATGTACATAATAGTAAGTCTCTAAAAAGTATTAGATATTAGTTTTAATCAATATTTGAAATATTGTCATTTAAGTTTTTGTTCACTTCCCCATATTGGTTTTGAATTTGACATTTATTGCAGAAATTACACAATTAATTATACGAATTGTAAAAAAAGATTTTAAAAAACATTAACATCACTTGCTAAGTGGGTGCAACAGAACTTTTCCGTTCCAGATTTTGCTCTCTCTGCTGTCCCAGTCTGAGCCAACTCCACAACAGCGAGCTAAAGCCATTATATCACTCCAGACTCCTTCGACACAAACAGTAATTTTACCTTGCAGAAATCAGTATTGGTTTAAGTGTACGCAATATTTAGAACTATGCACAGCTTTTCTTTGCTGTCAGACAGCCTTTGCCGATGGGGAACTGAAGATGCCATCTATGCTGTGTTCATAGCCACAAAACTGTAATTTTACCTCACAGAGCACAGAGTTGCAGGTTTACTGCTGCCTCGATCCACAGCAAGTAATGTTAGTTTGCATCTGAACTAATGTGTTAAAACATCGAGTTCATACAATAATACCAACGATCTAACAAATTGAGGAAGTGGTAATCCAGCAACTCTTGTGCCCTGAGAGGTAAAATTACTGTCTCGGTCCATGTCAGTTCCCCCTTGGAAAAGGCTGTCTGATGGCAAAGTTAAGCGTTGAGAATTTTCTAAATATAGCGTACACTTAGGCTGATGTTAGATTTTAGCTGGCTAAAATCTGTTTTGCTTCTTCACCCCTGTACATTGCTTAGCTTCCATGTTGGGAGTCCTGAGGGAGAATCAAACTTGATCTGCTATGCCCACTCAGTCTTGAGAAATTGACTAAACAGCAAAATGGGCTGTTTTTGAATGAGGTTTCCTGATAGATATTAGCATTTATTTTCACTCAGCTTTGTGGATGCTCAAGGGAGATCATATATGCATTTTACTCTTTAAAACCACATTTCCATAGGCTTTAACTGTCCAGGCTTTAGACTTAACCGATCTGTTGTCCACCTGTTGAAGGCTGTTTTTAGTGAAAGGCTGAACAAATAGAGAGAGAAGAAGGGGTGGGGGTTTCAACAGAGAAGACGGGAAAGGGTTGAGCTGTAGCAGCAACTTAATGCTATTCATTCTTGGTGAATAATAGCCAACAAAGACACTATCAGCATGTATTCCCCTCACTCTTCTCCCCTCCACAGAACCTATTGAACTGCTGCCAGACCCAACCAGTCTATTTCTCAGCCTGAGAGCCATCTTCCTGTCTCTCCTGAGCTGAGTTATGGCTCGCTCACCACTCTTTGGACAAATTTGTACCCACTTAACTTGTTGAGGTATGAAGTTAGTAGTAAGTGGTGATAGACAGCAGTGTAGAGTATGGAGTTGAGTGCATTTTCAGCTACAATAAATGGTACAAAATGTGGAAGGGTTTCTTCTTGAAGCACAGGTTTTTAGGCCTCGCCTTTATTTTCTTTAGCGTCTTTGCTGAATGCAAAGGCAGGGTAGGATGGGGGGGAGGAAAAGGGGGTTGCAAGAATGCTTGAGTCACACAGAGAAAGAGGGATGATATGTGGGGTTTGACAAGGGAGGGTGGGATGAGGGAGGCGCAGCAGTGGGAGGTGCCCTGAGGAATGCCTGGAAGGTGTCAGAGAGGTCTTGGAGACTTTGCACTGATAATCCTCACCATCACATCACAATGCCCTCACCCACCACTCTGATTTCAGCCCTGTTGTCTTTCTGTCTTCAGCCTCTCAAACCAATAAGGAGGACTCACCACCTGTTAACCTTTGCTTAGTCATGTTTTACAAAAAAAGCCCTTAAATGAACTTGGTGTGGGTCTGACGATGGACAAGCACATGACCCGCTGAAGGGTAATAGCCTGTCAAGATCCATAAAATGTACTTACCTCTCTGCTGCTTTTAAAATGTCACTCTTCCTTGGCACCTCAGCCTTTTCTCACTGTGGCCGTTAGTACCTAAGCAATGCCTCAGGAGGCTGTCCCCCCACTTTTTTTTTCTAGAGCGTGGTTTAAGTGATTTGTCAGACAACACAGCTCTTAGATGTGCCAAAAGCTTTGCTTTATAGACAGACCAGTGGAACAGTTCACATAGGCCTGGATGTGAACTAACTCTCTACGGGCCCCTGTGACTCAGCCTGGCTAAAAGCTACAGCATTCTTCACTGTGGTCTTTTGTTTGCATGATTTAATTCATCAAATTAATGCAATTAATCCAAGACAGACTATTTTTGGAACATCTGCTTTATACAATGTGCACACTGGTTATTAGGCGCTGTGACTGCATGTACTCATTAGTCTGTTCAGATAACAATCTGACGTCAGATAAAGGCAAAGTAAACACGAGGGTGAAGTAGGTATTGTCGATGGCCTGCTGCTGCTGAATCATAGGGTTTGAGCTCCATAAATATTGTAGTGATGTTTTGTGCAGTGGGAATTAAAATGCAGTTAAATTATATTTTGTGTTACTCACATTTAAAGTGGATGTTGTCTGTTTGATGCTGATTTTGGCCAACTGTTTGTAAAACTTTTTACATTCCCTTCCTGGACATATTTGCTGCAGAGTTCTAAAACATTTTGTGACTTCTATTTTTTCAGTGTTTATTAGCCTACCCAATGTCATTGGAGAGTGTCAGGTGGAGAAAAATGATGTTCAGTGTTTCCCAGAGCCCCAAAATATACAGTTTGCTGTCACAGAGGACTAAAGAAAACAGAAAATATTCACATTTAAGAAACTGGAATCAGAGAATTTTGACTTTTTTTCTTTAAAAAAATGCTTAAACAGATTGACTGTCTAAATAGTTCGTAATTAATTTAATAATTAATTAATAATTGATTAATTGCTGCAGAATCATAACTGATATGAGTGTATCACAGATATTGGTATTGGTGTCTATATTGGCTAACAAGTAACAAGAAAATGGAAAACAATAATGCCAAAGATACTTTTTAAGTGGTTTAGGAGTGATGTCATAGTTTATCCACCAGAGTGCACCAACAAGTTTATTGTTTTGGTGTAAACCATCCTGCTCAAAACATAACTTGGTCACTGTGTTCTCTAGACACAGATTTAGGGCATCCTTATCAAAACATTTGTTTATGTTATGTATTAATGTAGCCTAAAAAGAAATATCCACAGGTATATCATTATCAGATTCTGACACTCTCAAATACTGACGCTGAGTTGGTTTGGCTTTGGTTGGTTTAAGTGATGTAATAGCTTTATTAAACATGCCTGTACCTCCTAAGGGCCTTATCATAGTTTGTTTTATCCATAAGCATGTTCATTTTGTACTCCCAACAGCCTGCAATGTAATCTTACAGTAAAAGCTGATAACAGCAGGCATTTATTTTACTGTATGCTTATTCATATGGTTTTATTATTCATTATCATATGCAAATAGTCTTCAGGCTAATCTATTTTAATATATACAGGTTTCTACTCTTTAAGTTATTCTGTTAGGATATCATGAGTCTGACTTTTTTACATTTAGGTGGTCTGCTTGGTATCAGGTCAGATCAGGTCAGTGACCAGTATTTAGTTTCAGGTTTGGGGGACATGGTAAGGGAGAAAAGAAAGGGAAAAAATGGTTCAGATGTAAGATTTAGGGAGATGTGATGATAGAGAGAAGAGAGGTGGAAAAAGGAGACGGCTCATGCTGAGGGGCTCCCACACATTCTGCCTGGCCCATTGGTCACGCATGTCTTAGCTCTGTGTTTGTGTGTGTGTGTGTGTGTGTGTGTGTTGCGGCATTGTTGAGTAGTTTCAGTTGCCGAGTTTTGTGTGCTCTCTGGAACAGAGTGGTCAGATTTAGTTTGCTCATTTTCCCACAGGGCGTTGTCCAGCTCAAACACAGACACACACGCATACACACGGTCTCACCAATTGCACCTGGTCTGCTGGACTATGACCTCATTCCAGGAAAAGGAAGAGAAAATCACCTGACAGACTCATTTGTGTAATCAGCTGTTCTCGTGACCGGAGGCCAGAGGGTGGATGTCTAATGCCTCAGGTTGTAGATCGTACAAACAGAGACTCATATGTAAATACATGTGCACGCAGAGTTTCGGGTGTATTCTGCTCTTATCTCTGTGAGTTCTTACAGGCAGCCCTGTGTGTCACTTGGGAATGTAGAACACAAAGAGAATAACTTGAGAAAATTGATACAGAGGGGGAACGACAGAGCCGAACACACGCTTTCAACTACCTGAAAAGAGGGAGGTACCTGATCTGTCAGCACAGCAAGAAAGGGTGGAGAGAAAGAGAGCAAAAGAGAGAGAGGAGTGACTGGGAGGGTGTGTTTCTGTGTGGGTGAGAGACACAGGGAGAGGAGGAGGAGGAGGAGGGGTGTCGACAGAGAGACAGAGAGCTGTGGTGAGGACACCCAGGAGAAGAAGTGCATTCCTGAGGCAGCAAGCAAGGAGAAGGCAGCAAGATAGAGCGGAGAAGTCACGGCATCCTTTAAGTCTCTCCGCGACCACGTCTCGCTGCCTCTGACCTCCGCTGGACTCACACACACATACACACGCGCACACACAGTTGCTGCCTCACACACACCAGCGGCACAACCGGCTCTGCTGCTCCGTCAGAAGTGAAGGATTTCACCAAGTGAGTGAAAGAGACGGAGAGAATACAAACAGACGGAGGAAATAAAGACACTGAAGACGAGAAGGATAAGATCCTCTCACTTGGTGAGTGTCGGGGCTTTTCTCAGAGATTGTTTGAATGTGTCCTTGCCTGTTTGAATGTCAATGTCGGGAAGTTTCTGTGAAGTCAGCCGATCCGTTTGAGGCTCTGCTGTGTGTTCAAACATGCATGTAAAAAGAGCTGTTATTATTAGTAAGTGTGAGCTTGTGCATGTCTATTTGTTGTGAGTGACAGAGGCACAAAGAGAATCTTGTGTTATGTCTTTGGGGAGCTGAGCCGTGTCTTCACATGTACCTGTTGACACTAGACCCGCCACCCAAGTATTCAACAAAAGGACTCAAACCTGTTTGGGTGAAACTTCACTCCTGTTGTTTTTTCACTTTTTTAAAGTGTTTAGAGAAGAGAGCTGGTCTCTATGTGCATGTTTTGTATTTACCGTGTTGAAACTGTGAGACAAGTGCAGGCTATCTTTTACACAGGTCTGTCGTCACACAGGCTGCTCCGTTTACCACTGTAGGATTAAAGATTAATTTATGGAGGGCATGGGCAGAGTTCAGCTCACTCGCTGCATGTGTCCCGCTGCATTTAACTGTTAACGTGCTACACATCTCAAATGCCAACAAACCACTCTAAGCCTATTTAAACATTGACTCATCATTATGCATGGCTAGTGTCTTATTTAACATTTCCCAGCATGGTATGTGTCAGATAGTGAACTTGGAGCTCATTAGTAGGCTGTATTTGTTATCCAATCATGGCCATCGATTGGAATCTCCCCCCCAAACCCCAACCCCAACCATCCCCTCCGGGAGGTGATTATTTTTTTCCCTGACAGACTGTGGGAGTTACACAGTTAGCCTATACCTCATGCTTTATCTCTCTTGGTGTGTTTCACACAGTGAACTTGGTTCCAGAGAGATAATGCCAGTCTGATAAATGGTTGTAGTGGGAGAGAAACAAATGGACAACTCTGACTCGAGCATATATCAAATCTTTAACTTGGCTCCCATTTAGGGTCGTTTTGATACTGATGCCAGTTACTGAAAATGCCTCTGATACTGCCTAAAATGAGGGATTGGGTATTGGCGAGTATGCAAGTTTATGCACCGATCCGATACCACCTCATTTATTAGCCATGAAACAGGACCCTGCTATGCCAAATTTTATATGGTCAGTGGAGGTATATGGTTGGAGAAATGCCAGCTTCACCTCGGCATCAGATCATGTTGCAAAATCCACATATTGTGGCCAGTTTGTGGTAAGGCAAAGCCTTAGGAAGAATAATCTGGTGTATTTTTCAGTTGAGTTTCTCCAGGAGTTATTTGTCTTGGCAGAGCTAAGGTAGATGCTGCAAACCTGACTGACTAAGTTACTGACTGATTGATCAACGGTACCGTGAGCACCCGGTGCATATTGTACATAATGTGTGTTATTGAACTGGCAATACAGACACTGTCATTTCATTCTTTATTTTCTGATTTGGTTTGTTTTTGTGTAGTCTCACAATGCCAGACAGTTGGAGATCTCACTACCTACCAATCATCTGAGGATTTCTAAATGTGAAATAGTTGCTTAAACGGTGCTGAGAATTTTTTTTTAGGTCTTGCCTTACTGGATGCAATGCTGTCTCCCCATTCCCCCTAATACGAAGGGCAACCCATAAGACTTTGGATCGGTTCTGCAACAAAAGACTGTCCTCATTCTCTGCTGAGCAAAGTGTTAAGACTTGTGAGTCTAGTTTTTTTTGAGGAGCAGACTTTTTGAGGTAGCACTTTGTGATTGTGAACTGGATTGGACTGAACTGTTTTGCAGCTGTGGGTAAAACGCAACAGACTGACTGCATTTTTAAAAAATATTGGTATCAGATTGGTACTCTGTTGGCTGATTTGCAAAAACATCTCTACTCCCATTAATGTATTCAGGTCTTTTAATTATGGTCATCCCTTTTAACTGATGGCATGTGTCATGTGTACCTGTGTTTGTTAGCCCTTGTTCAAACATATTCGTCCCAGTTGACTTGACTTCATTTAACTGTGTCAGGTGTTGATACTGACTCATACATACCACATCCCACATACAGGCCACGAGCTCCTTGAGAACCAGTTAAATATATGTATGGCATATTTATCACCTGGAAGCAGTAAAATGTGGAAAGTTGATCACGTTTGCTTCAGTTACTTGATTGACAGAACAGAGAAGTTATAATATGTACTGCTAAATGTCCCATCTCTTTGAAGCACTGAAGATGTTATACCTAAAGCAACTCTCAGACGGCAGGATAATGATGTGGTTGCCAGCAGTCTGAACACATTATAAAACTTTCAACTTTCTGCACAGCCTTGTTTAGTTAGCACTTCTTTTCTCCCTCCTTCCCTTTGTGTCTCCCTCACTGCCTCAATATTTCTTATTTTCTATCACATGAATGAGCCTGTTCAGCATGGAGAGAGCGGAGTGTCCTCTGAGAGTCGTCGTGCCTTGTTCACCGCAATGTTATTTTTACTGCTCTTTCACTGCTCGAATACACAGATTGACTCCCCTCTTCTTCTAGAATAGTCTGTCTGTGTCTCTTTCAGCGTGTCTGTCTGTCTGTCACTCAGCTCGCCATGCACACCAAGATATCTCTTGGGATTCTTGATGGGAATTTTCAAAGTCATTCTTCATGCTGTGAAGTGACTTAATTTCTCGCTGTCCTTATCAGGAGTGTTTCCCAACTCCTGCAGATGCACTCAGGGCCGGGGGTAATTGGAAACGCTATGACAGCATGACGGTGAAATAATATGTTTGCATGTTTTGGGTTGTGATTATTTTTGGGATGGTGGTTTGAACCTCTTTCTCTCTTCGTCTCTCTTCCTCTGTAGCTGCGTTTCTCTTCTTATGTGTTGCCCTGTCTGCCCCTCTTGCTCCTTCTTGTTCTTTTCTTTCCGTGCGTCCTTCCCCTGCCTGTGCAATGTGACGGAAGGTAGTGCTGTGCTCTGCTCATGTCGGATCCATTAGGGATGAAAGCACACTGCAGTGATAAAAGATTGATCCAGTCCTCCTTGCATCACATTCACATCCCTCACACCCTGCTCCCTCCTTATCCTCTCTCACACCCCTACTTCCAATCCAAAGTCAACCCACTTTTCAATTTATCAAATCATCAGTAGTCCTCTAAATAAATCATCGTCACCAAGTTTACTATGGCAGACTTTTCTCACAGGATTTCATAAAGGGGAACATTGTGTTTTTGTCGCGTAGGATGCTGTAGCCAGCCTGTTGTACAAGTTTACAAGTTCTCAGTGATGCAAAGAAAATATCCTCCTTGTGAAATTTTCTGGGCAGTACATTTAAAAAAAAGGACAGTTCATTCTTTACTCCCCTAGTGTTTTGTTGTACCAGGAACCGTAATATGTACTTGGCTAAGAGAACCAGTAAGAGACTGGCATCCAGCCCAGCACGCACAGGCCTTACTTCACCTGTTGTATCCGAGGAAGCAAAGACAAACATAGCAGACCTGTAGTTTGTCAGCTGGGAGGCTATAATTACTGAGAGGAAGGAGGGGATTTGGAGAAGGAATTTCACTGCGGTTCTGCTTTTACATCTTAAGAAGACATGAACCATTCAAGAACAACTGAAAACACATTTTTGTGTTGTAAAACTGCAGAAGTTTCTGGACTGATCAGAAACAAGTGTGTAGGTCTTTTGATCCCAGCTGGTGGTTAGAGACATATCCCCAAGGGAATGGTTTGTTGCCAACTGCAAACCATTGTTCTTGTTTTTGTCTTCAGTCAACCTTTTTAGGAAATGTTGTTGAAATACTTTTAGGTCATTGAGCAGCATACAGGTCCTTAGCCTGAATTTCTCTTTATTCATCCAACATGTACAGGTCAGAGGTTAGATTAACACTCAGAATGTCCTTACAGAGCTTTGTTCACCTAAGGACATGTTCCCAAGTGATTCCAGCTGACTGAAGTTCACCCGAGTGATTGCTGTCATGTCCTGTCAGGGTGAACTTCCTGTACCTTTCATGGGTGTTTGCTCTGTCACATCTTCAAACCCATAGCTTCACATTTTCTCTTCTTCTGAAACAGTTTGAAACTACTAGCAGGTTATAGTTGCTGGGGTTGTGGACGTCTGTGCCTGTTTGTCTCTCTGTCCATGGCGCTCAATTCTACCGGGTGTAGTGATTGTAGCGCAGTAAACATCTCAGTCAGTCCCCTGGGATGGTCATGTGACTGTGTGTGTTTGTGCGCATCTGTGGATGCGTGTGTGAGTCTGAGCAGCAGGTTGCTCCCTTGCTCAACCAGCCATGCCGTGTTGACTCTCTGCACACAGAGCTCTCTGGGCAGTAAATAACACGGTGCCTCAGCCAAGGGCCCCGGACAGGGCCAGGAGGGGGGTCAAGACGCCAGCAAGAAAGAGAAAATGTCTGCCTCAGGGCCCGGAGATACTAAATCAACAGACAGGAGAGGAGCGAGGCAGGTGGATTTGACAGACTCATCCCTCACTCTGGGAGGCTTGACGTTAGAGCTGTCATTGAATGTAGATGTGTTCGATCAAGCACATTGGAAGCAAGACAAGCAAATCTTGCTCATGGGTAGACGGCAGCTACCAACACACAGATGCACATTAGTGAGCGGAAGTACTTGTATCTAGTACGGTTGTCAAAAGTATTGAAGTGTTGATACTTTTCCGATACCATGTGCTTAAACTGATACAAAATCTGCCAATTATAGTATTGAAAGTATGGAAGTTATAAAAAAAAATACTATTTCGTGACCTCGGTTAATTTCAGCCTTTATTGTTCTGCCTGAAATTTGGCTTGCACCAAAACCAGACAGTGTTCAGTGACTTTTTCTTTACCAGCACTGTGTGCAGGTTGTAAATTAAAAAATAGGGAAAAAATATCCTGTTTTATGTGCTGAGGACACTTTTTCTTCTTCTCTTTGCTGTGGTATCAAAAGCGGTATTGAGTAAACAGTGGTATCTATGCATCCCTGTTGACAATAAATAAAAATTTGTTCTAGCATTAGATTATTTATTATTATTTTCCAAGCTGCTTTGTTTTGAATGCAGATCTTGTACTAAGCCATGATGAGAGGAAAGCATGTGACAGCATGAAAGATGGGTGTTGTAATTTATTTAGGAGACACATCTGAAAAGCTCTTATCAAATAATCCAAGATGAGTAAAATTGCATGTGACTCAACATGTAGGTGTCAGTTAACTGTCACATGCACATGCATCTTCATACTGTCAGTTCTTCAGTATGTACTAAGAATATACACAAATCACAATCACAATGTTTTGTTTGCCAAAGTACCCAAAGCGGACACTTTCCTTCATCCATAGAGATGAAGAGACAAGCCATCTTCTCAGTATCAAGTTACCCTCTAGTCTGCGGTTAAAGGTGCAATGTTTGACTCAGACTTTGGCGCTCTGCCAACATACAGGTTTACTGAGTTGCCTGGGTACACTGGCAGAGCAAAAACTGGATCCCCCTTAAATGTGGATCATGGACTGCTCCGGGTTTTATGCAGAAAAGTGCAGCAAACTTGCTTCATGAAACAGGTCCTCAAAGTAAGGCCACAGTTATCATCTCTATGAAACTGACCACAGTAAATATTTGTTCAGTTTCATTTTAACATATCCCAGACTTGGTGTTTGTGTTTGTCTGCCTGCTGTTGAATATTTCCCCTTCAACAAACAATCGTCTTTGTGCCGTCTTGTCCAGCCTCCCCCTCTTTATCACTCCTTCCCCTCCTTCTCCTCTCTCTTTGTCTTGCCCCTGGGGTAGCTGACTTATCTCTCGTATGTAAACTCAACAACAGCAGCCTTGTCAGTGCTAAGCTGTGCGTCTATGCATGTGTATCCATGCCAAATATCACCCTGGTGATCTTGAGTCAGAGGGGGTGAAAGGCAGCTTTCTGGAAGTGAAGGGCGCACCTAAGACAGATATACCATCTTAGTCCCAAAGGTGCTCCTAGGATACTGGGAATCTGCCATAAATCCACACTTTGCCCTCCTACCTTTTCCTTACTCATCCTGACTGCCCACACATACTTCCCCCACTGCTCTGATAGGCGTGATCGTTGCTCCGCCTCAGAGTAATGACAGGGAGAGAGAGTCGTGTGTGACACCTCCCCATCAACCTATAAATCAGCCCTATTGAGAGGCCCACCCTAAGCCTTGTGATCCACATGCAACATAAACAGATTCCACCCTTTACTTTCTGTGTATTTTATTTGGTACATTCAGGGCTGGGTATCAACCCTCAGTACTTTTGTGGTACAGACCAACCACTGCAAAATCCATCTAGCGGTTAAAGCTTGCATCAAATGTCTGGTCAGATTTGTAGTCATGTTTACTTCTTTTTTTAAATCCAGAATTCTTACATGGCTGCTTGTCACAATATTTAACATTGATGACATCTGGCTTCTTTTGTCAAATGAGAGTTTTCTAGAAAAACGTGATTACATTTGTCAAAGTAAGACGCTGGAAAGAGCTTTATTATCACCAAAAATCATGGTTCATATGTAATTGGCAGGGGCATGAGCACAGCAGCTAAAGAATATACTGCAGTGGACATGATCAGCAACAAAAGGTATTTTAGCCACTTAACCACAAAGGACCACCTTAAAAAAAATCAGTCTCAGTTTAAGTGTACACTATATTTGGAATATTTTCACTGCTTTACCTTGCCATCAGACAGCCCTTTGTTATGGGAAACCGTTGTTATATAATTCAAATATTGCTCTATCCAAAACAAACTCCATGGGAGAAATCAGTAATTTTATCTGGCAGAAAACCAGAGTTGCAGGTCTACAACTGCTTCCATCTTTTATTTTTTTGTGTTATTGTGTGAGTTCAGTGAATTTAAACCATCCTTTTAAAACACCAAAGTCACACAAAAGCACCAACAAACTAACAGATCAAGGCAACAGTAGTCCAGTAACTCCCATGTTCTATGAGGTAAAACAACTGATTTCACTCATGGAGTTTGCGGTTTGGCAAGAGTGATATTTGGCTCATATAATGGTTGTTAAAAAAGGTCAAGAAAAGGTAAAGCATTGAAGATATTCTAAATATAGCGTTAAACGGATCTTGAGTTTCTTTAGGTGGACTTTTTTAAGTGGCTAAAAATGCCTTTTGTTGTTGACCCTGTCCACAGAAATACATTGCTTAGCTTCCATGCTGGTGCCCCTCTCTGCTTCTCTAAACTAGGGCCTGTCAATCAGCATCTACTGTACACTGACTATCAATAAGTACGTACCTCATACAACCCCACATTAAATAATCCAAACTGTTCCTTTAACACCATACTTAGCAAGATTTTATCTTCTTCCTAACCTGTTAAACACCTCCAGCCAAAACCAAAAGATTCAGTTCTTGGCACTGATGCTATAATTATTCTATTTTACTGGTGAGCTTCAAAACCTTCATGCTTTCATAAAATAGAATAATCCAAAATATGTCACCACCTTTGGTTCCTCTTTAAACATGACCAATTATAATAGCCTTTTTTTCTGTTTCTGTCTCCCGTCGGAGAGTTATTTGTATTTTTGTATAAGACTCCAGTTTCTGTTTTAATCATGTTTCATTTATAAGAAGTCTTCAGAATACAACTATAAAACCTTACCTACAGGTGAGCAGTGTGATTTGATATGGGGGGGAAGTGTGTTCACAATACAAAAGCTTCATTGTTAAATAAAGTCAAAGCACTGTTCATAGTTTGATGATGTATTGTGCATTCCACAGTACTTGTCTCCTCAAACAGCATTTTTGTGGAATGAATCTCCTTTATGGCAACGAAAAGACAACATCTTATCAGTCTGTAACAGGATACACACGGTCCTGCTACGATAGGTTACCTGAAGGTCTACACGCACACACGCAGGCTGACTCTCAGTCTTTCTGTCTCACTCCATGGTTATGTTTACCTGTATCCCTCTCTCCAAGGGCCAGGTATGTTGGAACTCCTTCGGTAAATATTGGGACGGTGTGAGAAAAGATGCTTTGGCAATGGAGTAACACGTTAATCTGTACAGCCTGTCGCTTTCCTTCAAACTTCCTGGCCGTTGTTCAAAGAATGTCGCAGTCAGGAACTCTGGCTTTCAGTTTCAAAGTTGACTCTAATCTAAACCAGTGGTGAGTGGATTGCATTAGCCATAGTAGTAGTTTTGAACTGCCCGTGTAATGTCCGTGACCTCGGATTGATGTCTTGGGAGGAAACTGGTTGGAATTCCTTACTTTCATCTGTGAAAACATTCATTCAACAGACAGGTCCGTGTTTTCTTTTTTGTTCGAGTCATATATATTTTTTGTAATACTACCGCTCCAACCCTGCACAAGAATGTGCACCTGGTCTGCCCTGGATTGATAACTTGCTGTATCTAAATCTTAAGTCCTGTGTTCACCAAAGTGTTTTTATCCCACCTGAAAATACTCTTCTGAAAATAGTGTTGCGCTTTGGACACACAGTGATGTTACAGCTGAGATGCATCAAGTCTGTTTAATTTCTGTTTTGCAAATACCTACTTTGCCAGATAGTTTGTGTTATGAACAAATACTGACAGTAAAAATGTTAGCACAAGGTTAGTATTGCAAAGACAGACTTCAGCGAGTCAGACTACCACAAGGTAGAGCAGGCTACTTGCTCTGGTCCTTGCTCTGGATGAAGGGAAGGCTGAAGCATGTAGGGAGATGGGACAAACCCACTGGTTTGTGTGGGTTCATGAGATTTTGTGGGCAACATATGCTGGCCTCACAAAATAAAAAGCGCTTTCATTGACACAGCCTCTAAAATCTTTTACCTCACTGTAGCACATTATGTGACAGACTGAGCTGTGGGATGATATCGCTCTGTGGCTTTCAGCTCTTTTGTATGCCGTTTTCTGTGCAGGAACACATTGATATTTGTTTCCTTGGGCATGCTAATAGCAATATTCCCCTCAATTCAGATTAGGACTGGCAAGAGTATATTGCATCATGCATTGCATGGAATTAAAGTATGATGAAAGACTAACATCAGTCTCAGTCAGGGACAAAATAGCTTTCCTTCAGTACTTCTACAATCAAAGGAGTTTCCACTATAGAAGAATTAAATTACATCCAGTTGCTTCGATTGAAATGTCGACATTTTCTTATATATAACTTGAGGCCTTATTTTGGATTGTGCTGCAAGAATATAAGATGGCTAAAAAAAAAGAAAACAAAAAAGTGTAGTGAATAATTGATATGAGCAGACATGGAAGCGACCTTTAAATTACTAATGAGTTTAGCTTCAAACCTGTGACACTGGAGGCCGTGGCATTCCTGACTCCTCAATGACACATGCATGAATGGCACGCACACAGGGAGTGAGAGTGGAGCACACGCACCTGCAAAAAACTAACCTATAAATAGCATATGTTGCTAAATTTAAGGCTACTAATTTCCGCTAAAGCATTGTGAAAATTGCATGCTTTTAAATGAGTGGGTTCACTTTACAGTTACATGTTGCTTTAAGCCCAAGTTAAGCATCATCATTTAGTTTGAGACAGCCTGTCTGCCATCTGTCTTTCAGCTATATAGAACATATTATTTTGGCCATGTGATAGCTGAATGTCTTTATGACTGTATGTGTGTGTAGTACGTGTATGTCTTATCTATTGTGTGTGCTGTATATGAGTTTGGCTGGGAACAGAGCAATGTCCTCCTTCCCTGGCAAGCATTGCTGAGTCAGGTTGGGAGTATATAATTACACATGGGTGCCCATCAGCAGTCTGAGAGCCTTCTTCCCTGGCTCACCCAACAATACAAACTCCTGTGCTCGCAGGGCTCAGCCAAACCACTCATCCTGAGCCGGGCTCTCAGCAGAGGCCAGCTCTGCCCGGCCTTCCACCGGCTATGTGCAATCCTGCATTATCATTCTCACCATTAGCCGCCGGCTCTGTGGGCGGATCCATGAGTCAGCGCAAACAAATTCCTGGTCTCTGATGTGCTCGCCTTTGCTTGGTTTCCGGGGTTGAAGCGAACGAGTGAATGACTACTGGCAAACAGGTGTGAGTAAGTCTTTCACTCGGTGAGATGAATAATGTAGTAGTGTTTTATTGTGGTCAGGGCTGTATAAACTATTGTGGCCACATGCTCATGGGAGTGTACCTTATCACCTTTCATTGAAATTCAAAAGTGTGCCATGGTTTCCTCAAGTAGAATAACAAAAACCTACTCTCTAAGAGGGATACACCTGAATCCCAATACGGGAAGTCAAAAATAATGTGATGGCAATGGATATTTCTTCTCTCCAAATTTGCTCATTATTTGGAAAAAGTCAAGTCCATGATTACCTCAGCAAAGTCAAATTTATTTTTTCCCTAGTTAAAGGGGAAGGCTTCAGGCAGTTCTTAAGACTTAGTTTAGCTAAAAACAAAAAGAGAGAGATGAAAAGTACAGTATGAGGATGCGGAAATATATTTCATAAATAATTATGCGCAAATGTTAAATAAGTTTGATGCTTTGTTGGTACAACAAATGCATTGCCAACGAATATTAGGTTAGAAAATGCGACATTTGCATGATTTAGCATAACATCCAGTACAAATGCATGCCCACTTCTGTTCCTCTATCTGAATACAGATACAGACACATATAATGACGTCTGTATGCACCTCTACTCTCTAAACATTTCAAGAATTGAAATTAAATAAAGATTCTTTCTCTCTCACCCCCCTTTCTCTCCTTTTCTTCTCTCTTGTGGTTCAGGCCAGGTTACCATCTGTCTGTGTGAGTGCTGCTGGTTATTCATGATGACTGGGATTTCACACTAAGTGCTGTTTTACACAGTCTGACTGTGGTGGTAGTGACAGCCACAGGTGATGTCCAGACTCTGCGTGTTCATGTAGAAGCCTGCTTCAGATCAACTGGAGTAACTGACTGCAACCTTTAACCCACCTCAGCCATCAATTACATGCACAGCAATTACAAGGCATGTATGTTTAGTGACTATACATGAGATGTAGCAGCGGATCAGGGATTTGAGCTTGCAACCTTTTATTGGCAAGTCTGCTGTTTGTAAATACTAGGCTCCACGTCCAATATTTGTCCTTGATTTAGAGACAAAGGTGTCCCTTGTATTAATGAACCACTGATCTACTTTCGTCGGTATTTCACACTTGGACAAGCCAATCATTATAATGGAGAAGGCTGAAGGCTGCAGCGACAGATCCCTGTATGCAAGTATGACGACTAAAGCTTATTAGTGCTGTTTCTGATTCCTTTGCGCTGAGTCATTAGCATGTCAATAGAGGAGAGACACAGGCGGACGGAGGACATTTTCAAAGAGTTGGTCGGTCACAAGCGTTTGGATTCTGTTCCGAGAAATATTTGCTAAATTAATGTGCTGTGAAAAAATGCATTATTCATCAGGTGTGTTGAAGCATCAGTGAAGCTCCGTTAGCAGGGAACCAGGCAACCGTTCAGTCTAATTAAGAAGCAGCGTGTCTGGAGAGCCTGCTGCAGCCTGGCCCTCTGCTGTGAGGGGGTAGCAGCAACACAGTCACAGTACACACATATGTAGCCTATACAATAATGTCTGCAAATTAAATGTTATCTTGGCAGCACAAGAACACATAACCCAGTTTTCTTTTCAAAAGCCGAGCAGCAGAAGTGGTTCACGTACCACAATAGACTGCTGTTTGATGTTTTGTTAACACCTCTCAGACAAAACAAACCGTCCAGCTGCGACTCTTATTATTTTTCCTACACTTAACGGCCTTGTCACATTCTATAAAAGCTAATTATCCCCTGTGTGAGAGGTGTGTCTACATTGGAAAGTTATTAAGTTTAAATTCACCCAGCAGAAGCCCTCAGATCTTGGATTTCGTTTCCTGACGTGCCCAGTGGACCACTCCCTGCTCTCTGACCGCAGGCACTGGAGCCCTGCTGATTGTGGCTTCTGCATGGGAGTTATAGTGTGTTGGAGAGCTACTGATGGAGAATTTAGAAAGTGTTGTTTTCTTCATGACAGATGTGGAAGAAGATCTGTCCATCACAGATATAGTCTTGACCAACGGCTAAGCTAGGCTTGTTAGTGTTTTTATGTAATGTAAAGCCAAATATCTTATGCATTTGCCCGAGGACTAAGTTGGTCAGAGGTTGCACAGATGTTTTGTACAGGGATTAGCACAGTTCAGTCAAGGTTCCCCCCAGCAAAATTGTTAGGCCTGGTGACAGTGATCTTTTTTGGCACTGGCCAGTGGCCAAATGTCAAAAGATAAGGGGTCCGGTGTGGGCCAGCGACAGACTGATGAAAGTAGGGCCCTATAGTTTCTGTGATACCATGAGCATGGCCAGAATAGCAGAATTTTAAAAAAAAAGCCATAACAGGTTTCATAAGGCCCTACATTAAGTCTAGTGCTAAAAGGCTGACTGGATATTTAAACATATTACTATGAAATGTGTTGTTATTAATAGTCTAAGTCTAAGTTAGTTTTGCAAATAAGATGACAGTGTACAGTCTTGGAATGCTTTGGTTGTTTTCAATAGCAAATAAAATTAAATCACAATTTTCCTGACTTGTAAAATTATCTCTTGCACAGTTATACATCATATGTGTAATTCATACCACATTTCAAATGGGATCATCTCTCACCATTGACTACCATACATACATGCATTCTTGTTTTAATTAACCAATGATGCTGACGATGCCGTTTCCAACTGAGCCACCCCACTGAAACTGTTGTTTAAAAAACATCTTAAAAATACATCCCCTGACATTTGATTTCCTCCATGCTTAGGCCTGGTGTGGGGTCAACTCAGGTTCACAATACACTGAGGAAACCCTGGTTCATTCCTTGAAGAGACTTTTACCTTTAGAAAGACTTGTGAGCTTTTAAAAAGAGATGTTGAAGAGTCGAGCAATACTGTGTGGAAATGCTGGTGAATTTATTAAACAAAAATCATGCAAATGGCAATGAAAAATTGAAAAACAGCTGCTAGAAAACAGAAAGGGAAATGTAAAGGTAACAAAGTGACAATGCTAAAGCCTTGTTCATTAAAGTGCTATGAAGTGCTTTTATAAGCCCCGAGGCTGTGACTGCACAAGCTTGCTCATCCTTAATAATGATGGTTGTTTTCACCCGGTTGGTTGCTTCCAGCACCACCTGGATACTTCTGTCCAAATTGAAGCAGTCACGAAGGCGAGTATAGAGAACTGAGCCAGATAAGTTGTGTGTATGTGTTATGAAATTGTTATTTTGTGTGTGTGGTACCGCACTTTTGCAGCAAGTGCACTAGCAGGCATTAGACCTTTTTTTTTTCTTGCTGTGTAATGAAGAAGTGACTGAGAATCCCCATGTGATTCATCTTAAGATTTCCTCCGAGAACCAGTTCTAATTGCTGAAGCAAAAGGATCATTTTCTACCAATATGAATAATTATTGCATCGCTCTCGCTCTCAGCAGCGGGCATCTTGTGGACTTTTCTGTTTGTTTTTGGTCTCATTGGTCTTTAAGCACATAAACTGTGCTCACATGGTAGACTGAAACACTGGATGATGAAGACGGGGGAGGAGGAATAGAGAATGCAAAACAGGTGGCTAGGCGAGGACGAAAGAAAGTATCTGTTTTGCCTTTTATTAGTTTTATCAGTGGCAACATGTGGACGCAGCAGAATGGCACTAAAAGCTGGCGAGGCGAGTCAGACGATCCAGCGATGCCAGGGGCCACAAAAGAGGCAACACTGTCTGCTGAGTGTGGAACCACGACAACAATAGTGTCTCTGCAGTACAGATGAGACCAGGCTGCTCGGTGCCAGCGTGTTACTGGCTCTTTGAGTGCTTGTGTGTCTCTGCCAACCTGGACCAGAGTGGCACAGAGGACACTGTTCATTGTCCTCCAGCAGCGATGTCTAACCTATTATGTACACTTTAACCAGCCTGGGACAGGGTCCTATTCTCTCTGTTGATGCTGATAGGGATAACTGTTTGTCTACACTTGTTGTATTTCTGTGTGTTTTCTGTGTCTGTCTGTTTGTGTTTCAGATCTGAGGCAGTGTGTGATGTCCACTCACTGCCCTTTACTCCCGTCATTGTTCCTTGGGCTTCTGTCGCTGCAGAGATAACAGAGCAATCACTCTGAGAGGAGCAACCTCTCATAAAGATAGGCCTAAATGGCATGTTAGCTTGCTAACACACGTAGGCTGAGTTGCTCCAACTGGGATTAATTTTAAAATTTTAAAAGATTTTATTCTAAACCTAGATTAAATTTAATTCTGTTGCACTAAAACTTTACACTCTAAAGTTAATACTGGATCACATTTTAAACTAAACGTACACTGACTGGAGCCAATTGCAGTTGCTGCCCGACAGTCACTTTTTTCTCTTTACTATTTTGTTGTCCAATTTTAAGCCACTGTTTTTTGGCCATATTGCTCCATTAATTTAGCCAATATGTTTTCTCAAAGGAGGGGAAATTACAGCTTCTCTGCCAAGCCATCATCAGTGGGCAAACTGGGCAAACTGACTTTTTAGCAAATGAATTGTTAGCTAGTAAACAATGTAATGTTTTGTTAACTTTTTATCTAACTTAAGCGAGCAAGCCATGTGACTTCTTGTCAAGGTATACAGAGGAGACCAAAGTTAACAGTTTTCCCCTCTTTATAGTAACTAGGTCCTACCAGTGCTATACCAGTGCTTATATTTATTTATTTTGTTTACTTTATTTATTGATTTGGGTAACCAAGCATCTCCATATTGATTAAACTCTATTTAACTTTGATTTCAATCTGAACAGTGATGAATTTTTAATTGTGCAGCAGAGCTCTGCTTAATTCTCATTTTAAACCTAGCTTTGTTAAACTCTGATTGGAACTAATTTTAGATTAAATTAATCCTTGCTAGTCTAGCCCAGTCTTACAGATACAAGCTTGTACATGAAGGCACGCAACCCAACCTTTGACCACTGCATGAGCATGACACACTATTCTGTGCTTCCTACGCACATACACACACAGAGAGACTCACACGTTACACACCCAGTAAACATACTCTTCATGTTGCCTGAGGGCCTAGGTGTTGTGAAGCTGCAGTGCATTATTACCTTGCTTGGAAATTTTCTGATAAGCTTTTCTTTTTTCCGCATGTTTCCCAATACTGCTTATGACTAACAGAAATAAATTGTCCCAACCTTTGCAGAGGAAATTGAGGGTTAAGGGTGTGTCTGTCCAGCTGTACAAATGAAAACTTGTGTATTTGAGTTGGTATGTTTTTTTTCTCTATTATGTAGTAGTGTCTCTGCATGCATTGCATGCATTTTTGGACAAAAATAAGTGGAGAGTGGGTGTCTCCCACAAGATTCTTGTCCGAGCCAGATGTTAGGTGTTTATTTTCAAATTGTAAAGAAATGAAATCATATCACAAAGTGGGTGTCCAAGAAGGAAAAAAAAGTCTAAATCCACAGATGTTCATTCTCAAGCCTCATGTGCTGTAAACAGCTGTAGTTTTGGCATACGGACACCTCTCTATGCCCAGCTTGTCCAAAGAGCCCCATCAATTCACAGCCTGATTCTGTTGCTCACATGGACGAGCCAAATCATGCCCTGTGTGTCTGCAGGGCCATGATGCTAACCACTTCTGCCTTTAGTTGAATTCACCGAGGAGCTAGGAGGCTGTTATTGAAGAGAGACAGACAGAGGCACAGACAGGGTGATGAAAGACGCAAAGCGGGTTAGCTGGATGGGTGAGTGATGATGAGAAGGGAGAGAGGGAATGGCACATGGCTCCGATCACTGTTCTTTTCTTTACCACCCTTTCTCCTTCTTTTATCTGTCTACCTGTCAGACTTTTTCCCCCACATTTATTCTCTCCCTCTCTGATTTGCTCGCTGTCTGTCCTTCTCACTGTCTCTCTTTCTCTCCCTTTCATCATACAGTATGACTAGTATGTTTTCTTTATTCAAGTTAAAGGGATAGTTTGGGTTATTTGAAGTGAATCGTATGAGATACTTATACATAGTCTGAGTATTACCTACAGTAGATGCATGTCCGCAGTTAGGAGGAGCAGAGAGGGGCACCAATGTGGAAGCTAAGCAATTTACTGCTGTGGATGGGATTCGGCATCAAAAAGTATTTTAACCACTTAAAAAAGGTTCACATAAAAAAAAAAGTTAGTTAAAGTGTACTGTATTTTCACCACTTTACTTTGCGGTAGACAACCTTTTTTGACAGAAAACACCGTTATGACAAATATTGCTCTCTACGGGTAGTGGTAGACCAGCAACTCTTGTGTTCTGGGAGACAGAAATTTACTGATTTCACCTCTGGTGTTTGGTTTTAGTTTGGAGAGAGAGATAGTTGGCCTGCAAATAGTTACCTGCGCAGTTACCTGCAAACAGCAGATTGCTGATTTCCTCCAATGTCATGGTTAATTTTTGTGATTTCTTCCTCTGAGAAAACATCTGACAGGTGAACTGAAACTATGGACTGTTGAGTGGGTGGATGAGACTAGGAAGAAAGTAAAAGGAGGACTGGAATGTGTTTTTCTTGTTTTGGAGGGGGTGGGGGTGAACTGAGGTTAAAGGGTGGGGTTTGGAGGTGTGAACAGTTGTTTCAATGAATTATGAGTTTTGGTTAACTTAAGTAGTTTGGATTGGAGTGTGTGCTTGTGTGTGCAGTGACTCTGAGAATGTGTAAAGCAGTCTACAGTCCGTGTTTGTCAACAGACTTTGCATGTTGACTTGGAAACCAAACGTCCTATTTTAGGGCTGCACATTTTGGCTTAAAAAAAATCATATTGTGATTATTTTGAAAGACATGGTGATATGATTCATAATTAGTGGGAATGAATATTTTTGCATCACAAATTTACATTACATTAAGCTTAGAGCCACCCTCCTTTGTGGATAGCAGATATGCTGATTGACAGATTGCTTGGTTTCTGCAATATTTGAACACTATTTCAGCCCCTGCGTATCATTGTTTACAGCCATGGTTGGGAGGGTTACTTCATAAATGTGTTCCGATACTGTTACTAATTACCTGTTAAAAAATGTGGTCAGTAACGTAATCCAAGTATCACAGTTTTAACGTAATAAAACTTGAGTACTTTCTGTTCCTTTTGGATTACCTCAATATAAAATATGGTGAAATTGTTTAGCCTAACTGTAGTCTTTTTAGGGCTACAACTAACAATTATTTTCATCATTGATTAATCGGTCAATTATTGTCTCAATTGATTAGTTGTTTGGTCCGTGAAATGTCAGAAAATGGTGAAAAATGCTCAAAGTTCAAGATGACATCTTCAAATGTCTTGTTTTGTCCACAGCTCAAAAATGTTGAGTTTACTGTCAGAGAGGAGTAAAGAAACCGGAAAATATTCACATTCAAGAAGCTTAAATCAGAGAATTTTGACTTTTTTTTTTAATTGTTCAAAATAATTAATCCATTATCAAAATAGCATACAGATTAATTTAATAGTCAGTTAACAATAGCTTAGCTGTTTACTGTTCATTGTTAGGTTTATTAGTTTGTCCAGCTGTTTGTTTCTTTCTTTGTTGTGCACAATTGATTGATTGATTATTTTAAAGACAAAAAATAGCGAAATTTCCACCCACTGAACCATTTTTTAGTTAGAGGCCCTGATAATGAATTGGCAACTGTGGGTGCACTGTGCATGGTAGTGTATTGTTCTTCATTTTAAAATTGTAATCCTACTAATAATCCCCATTTTTACCAAATGTATCTGTACATTGATGATATGCTTCATGATTCTGAGGCTGCACTTCACAAACAGCGTAAAGGTGCCTCTCCATCTGTTTCAATGAGAACTGACACAGGACTCCGGAGCTGTGCTGTGAGAAGGCGCTGGGTCAGGCGGATGTCTGGTTCTCAGCGTTGCTGTGCCTGTGACAAAGAGAATAGACAGCAACCTGAGACTCACAGGCCTGTTTGTTTCCTGTTAGTGCAGATTATCGCATTTCACCAGCCAGGAGGGACGAGAACTAAGCATCATGGGAGAGTGACATTCTTAGCTGGGAGATGTTTGTGTGTTTGTGTTCTCATTTAATGAGATTGTTACGGTACATAGAAATGTTGGACAGATATAGAAACCTTTTCCTGGCAAGTTGTCTGCAAGTTTGTTTGCATGTAAATTGCATTAACTCCAGGCAGGTATGACCTAATTTCACCATACATGCAGGCATGCATTTGACAAAAATGTCAAGAGTTCAACCTCTGTTTGGGCTTTGTAAACAGTTTTCTCACAGGTTACTCCGAGGTATGAGGAAGCTTTTGTACAGAGGAAAGTTTGGCCTGTAAGGTAACATTCCACTGCACAAAGATTGAAGATTTTAAAGGGATAGTTCAGTTAGTTGAAGTGGGGTTGTATTAAGCACTTATCAATAGGCAGTGTGTGGTACTACAGTAGATGCTGGTCGACACGCTGCCAGTTTGGAGAAGCAGAGAAGGGCACCAACACCGAACCTAAGCAATGTACTGCTGTGTAAAGAGTCAGCAATAAAAGGTATATTAAAGTTTAAGTGTTTGCTATATTTAGAATATTTTCAGTGCTTTACCTTGCTGTCAGACAGCCTTTTCCAATGGGGAACTGACGTTATATAAGCCAAATAACACTCTCTCCACACCAGTTAAACTCCATGGGTGAAACCAGTAATTTAACCTTGCATTACATGGTTGTTGGTCTACTGGTGCCTTGGTTGGTAAGTTTGTGTGTTATTGTGTGACTTCGGTGATTCCAAAATATTCTTTTAAAACAACAAAGTCACACAATTACACAAAATTAACAGACTGAGGTTGCAGCACACCAGCAACTCCAGTGTTCTACTAGGTAAAATTTTGGCTTATATAAGGGTGTTTTCCCATTGGAAAGCCTGCCAGCAAAGTAAAGTAATGAAAATATTCTAAATGTAGCATAAACTTAAACTGATAGGGATTTTTTTTAGTTGCAAATTTTTTTTAAATTGCTTTTGTGGCATACCCTGTCCACAGAATTTCATTGCTTTGCTTCCATGCTGATGCCCCTCTCTGCTTTTCCAAGTTGGGGGCATGCTGACCAGCATCTACTGTAGCCAACACACTGACTCTCTCAACCCCAAATTAATTAATTTGAACTCTCCCTTTAAAATGTTTCTTCCTGTACACCTCTGTGTGTTTAAAAAAAAGCCTCACACCTCAAGTAAATGATTGTCTTTACACTCTCTGACTCAGCCAGTTAGTCTTAATTAGGTATTGCAACACAGCACACTCTGTGCCCTCTTCAAGGAAAATATTGACATCTCTGCTGTGTTGAAATTCGTGGTGTTTTTTTTTTTTTATAGCACTCCTTTTTCATATCAAGTTTCTTTCCAGATGAAATCACCTCACTTACATGGCTCAAAAGAATTTCTACCACATGTGATCATCCGTCTCTATCTCCTGCTAGTTTCCTGTGATCTCGTTTCGCAGGGTTCAATCTCAGAGCTGTGCCGTCATTCCCTCTCTATGTAGAGTGTCATGTCGAGCCGTTCTGTGTGATGTTGTTGCCACATCAGATAGGCTGTTGCTCCCCAGCAGAGTTTGTGTTTGGCGTCCAAACAAGCAGAGAAGTAATGGTGGTGCGGGGCAGCCAGGTCAGCAGCAGCGGAGGAGGAGGAGGAGGGCGGGGTGAGGGCTTTGTTAAGAAAAGCAGGAATTCTTCCGGCTGGCAGATGAAGTCAGTGCATTCCTCCAAAGCAGCTCCCTATAGGCAGCCAGTGGAGCAGAGCCAGGCACTGAATGAGGGGCAAGATAATGGTGGGGCTCAGTATTGAACACCTCCCATTGAGAACCGGAGAGACTAGACAGAAAGAGAACACCATCTGTCTGACTCTGGGTGAAGAGTTGTCTTTTTACCCACCTAGGCTACAAAGTTTCATCTACTGTGCCAAGTTCTATAGATAATCCTACCACTGCCCGAGGCGTTTCACTTTTTATGAGCACTGCGGTATTTTATTACCTTGTTTTGAAGCTTTGCTGTAAAAGTACAGACAGGCAGAGCAAGGAGCGAACATAACGATATTCATTTAGGTTAAACCTGCTGCCCAGACGTGTGTTAAGGCTACCTGCTGATCTGCTCTCTGAAGTCTGATGAGACCCAGTTCTGGTCCTGCTGAGGGGGATCAAACTGAGGGACACAAACACACACACACACACGGACACACTTGTTCTATCTCTCCTGCCATGTTTCTATGTATTTCTACCCGCACAAACACCCTCTCCCAAACATAGACACACTTGAGTTGCTCCACTTTCCCTGTCCGTTCCCCTCGGCAGTAAGCTATCATAACGGCTTTGAAGGAGGGCAGCAGAGCGTTTAATTGGGTTACAGATTGGCATTTATGCTCCCAGGTCCACGAGATACTGCCGGGGCCCTTAACTAACCACTAGGAACTTAACAAAATGCTACACTGCTACCCCTCGGCTGCTGGTCTTCAAATTTACAATTCAATGATGCTCTCACTTAACACAGCACATTGTTGACGTCAGTACTGTTTGGTGTAGAAACTGTTACCTCAACAAAATGACTAACAACTGACAGTGCTATGTATGTGACAGTTTCCATTGTGTTTTGTTTAGGTTTGCAACAGGTTGTGTCGTATGTTGGGGTGAGATTACATCATGACCCGCAACTCAATGGAGCCTTTAGAAAATCAGCGTGGTGTCATTTTTGCTACCCCTCAGAGATCTCCACTGTCTCTACATTCATAAGTTTGTTCTTACAACTGGAAAAATGGAGTTCTGGGGTAATTGCCAATCACACTAGGGCTGCCCCGAAGTCAAAGTTTCAAATCATCAGTTGGAGACCCCTCAATTGACTGATATTCTTCAGGTTTAGCAGTCTTGTTGCCCTCCTTTGTCAGTCAGTGTGCATTGCAATAAGAGGATAAAACAGAAGCTTAAAAATGCACAGGGAGAACATTTCAATGAGGATTTATAAATAAGGGAAATCATAAGTATAGGCTTATATAATGAGAAAAAGTGAAACAAGTTTTTGGAAAAGGCTCAGCTCTTGTTTTTTAGCTGCTCCATTGCACACAGCAGTGCAACAGCATAGCAGGCTATAAACTGTGTCACAAAATCACCACAAACCACAAAACTAACTGTGATGGAAGCTGAGAGGAGTGATAGAAAAAGAGTGCAGGTGATGCACTGTAAGCCACTGCAGCTCTGCAGTGAGCTGGGGTTTTATACCTGAGCTATGAGCAGCAGGCATAAATTTGACTTTCTCTGACTGGGTGGAAATCTGATGTGTTCATGTTAAAGAAAGGCATTAAACATGATTTTTACTGGTGAAACATAATCATGTACACTGATACTGAGGAGTTTAGTGTGCCGCTGAACTGAAAAAAATAAGGAACAAATTGTCAAGTTGTCACCTTGAATAGCCAAATCCGATTTGACTGACTGAGTTTTGGGTCGGGTCCAGCCCTAATCAACACACCCCTAACATGTATCTCTGTTCTTGTGTTACAGAGTCAGTGCCATGCAGTGTTGAGTTGAATGAACCCACGTTGAAGTGATCTGTTCTGAAAACCATCTTGCCGCTCACCCCGTCCAGCCTGGTCCGACATGGAGCTCAAAGTGTGGGTGGACGGTGTGGTGCGGGTTGTATGCGGCCTGTCTGAGGAGACGTCCTGCCAGGATGTGGTCATTGCTCTGGCACAGGCCATTGGTGAGTATCTCAAACTCTTTTCTGCTGTGAAATCACTGTGTCATCGTGTTGTGATACCAGCTTCCAGGCTGTTGTTACTTAGCACCTTGTTTGTCTGCTTGACAGTTTATCTAAAGGCCTTAAGTGATTAGATAAGAGCTCTGCAGAGAGAATTTGATACAAACAAAACAAGAGCCACTTGTACATGCTTAGGTTGCAGCAATCCGGCTCTGCACTCACCTTTTCATTCTCCTGTGACCCAAATCAAGCACTCCACTGGATTGTCACGGGGTCAGTTTGGATTTGAGCCGACCCTCTGTCCCTGTATCCTCTGGCTCCGTTCAAGCCATACGCTGCAACAGTATTGAACAACATAACTCCAGATTTAGCACTCTCCTCCTTCCATGAGTGAGCTGCCTGCCAAGTCATTAGGGAGGGTTTGTCCTAATTTCAAGGTCCTTGTGGAAACTTCAGTTTATTTGAACATTTTTTACATGATGTGCGAGTCTTACGCAGCAGCCTTTTATTTCATTCCTCAGAGGCAGAGATTTAGAGGTATCAGCATCATCATAATGCGTTTGATGTCATTTGTTCACTCACTGTTCACTTCACATTACTTGCATAGAAGCAGTGGGAGGAGTCAGTCCAACTTCTTTAAGTACACTGAAGGAGAAGAAAGGGCTTCCACAAGTAACTCAAGTCTTGACTGCTTTCTGTAGTTTAAGTTTTTTATAAAAACTCATTCAGCTTCTTCAATTTGATATAGTCGTGTTTTATTCCAGGCATTTTACCCAAAAGCGTGGGTCAACCTCACACTTAAAAATTTCACTTATAGCAGTTTTATATGACTTTCATGACTGCCAACTTGGCACTGGGTTCTGGTGTAGTTTCAGAGTGTGACATTGTGGTATTTAGTGGAGAGCGGGGTACAATATGTCAGAGATTATAACATAATATATATTTAACACTAGCCAGTGACCATTAAATTTGCTGACATAGGATGAGAGAAACATCTTAACGTTTAAAAAAGACACTAGTGGCTGAGGAAATGTAAGTTTACAGCAGAATGCATGACAGTTATGAACATACATGAACACAGGCATCAGCTAATGCAGATTATCTCAAAATGTGCAGTAATGGCTGGTCTATCTCTTAAAAAAAATTGTTTTCATTACAAAGATATTGCAAGAAAATGTGGGTCATTTTGATCCACTTATGAAAATTTCCTTTTGCACATGTACTGTACCGCATCCAACACAATTTCTGGTTTATTGTGGCCACCAGTGAACCCTTTTTTTTCTCACTTAGATTTCTTAAGACTTTTGTTATGTTATAAATTACATATTTATGAGACTAGAAAAGTTGAGAGTTTCTGTTGCGGCCATGTACTACTTTAGGCAAAGTGGGTGTTGTTTTCAGTTTGTAGCCATATTTCTCTGCACTCACTCTCTGTCTCTCTCTGTCCCCAGGTCAAACAGGCCGCTATGTTCTGATCCAGCGTCTTAGGGACACAGAGAGACAGTTGCTGGCCACAGAGAGGCCTCTGGAGTCCCTGGCTAAGTTAGGCCAACATGGCAGTGAAGTTCAGTTCTTTCTGCGCCGTACTGGCCCCAGCAGCAGTGATGGACCCAGCTTAAAACAAGACAGACCAACTCCCCTCCCACTGCCCAAGCATCCTGAGCCAGACCCCTCAAAACGCAGCCAGCCTAAGAAAGCACTCACCTTTAACCTGGGGCCATCCACCTCTCCTAAAACCAAAGCCAAACAATTAAAGAGGTCTCCACGGGACTCTCCAGAGCAAAGGGCCTCCCCTTCCCCTTCTCCCAGCCCTGTATCCTCTCATGTGCCATCCCCCTCTCCCTCACCACCTATAGGCCTGTCCAAAGAGGAGGTCTTTAGGAAGGTTCTTCAGCAACAGGAGAGACTGAGGGCTTTCGAGGCCCAGCTAGAAGCCCTCGAGAGGGAGTCGCATACCTGGGAGCGTCCCTACCCATCTCCATGTCCTTCACCAGTCTCTGACGCTCGCTTGCAAGAAGAGATGGACGCTCTGGAGCAAGCGTTGCGGAGGAACCAGGCCGAGCTCGCCCACGAGCAGTACTGGGAGGAGGAGTACCAGGCAGAGGTGGAGAAGGAGCGAGGAATGAGGAGGAAGCTCGGGGAACTCCACGCCAAGCTAGATGACTGTGGACGGCGGCTCCATGAGTTCTCCATTCGCTCCGCTCAGCTGGAGCAAGAGATCCAGAGGGAAAGCCAGGCGGAAGGGAAAACCAACAGACCTGAGGAGTCCCTTGAAGCCATGATGGCAGAGCTCCAGAGCCGGGAGAATCACGGGAAAGATCTGGAGGAGCAGCTATCTGAGACTGACAAGGCTCTGGGGAAGGCAGAATCTCTGCTGCAGGTAAGGAGAGAGGTCACGGTTCTGGAGAAAGGGCTGTAAATCCACAATCATTTGAGGGGTGTAGCACAGACCCTCTTCTAGCTACACTGTAAAACTGTATCCCTCTCCTACCTGCATACTGCAGCAGACAAAACAACAGTGCAGAGACACTTGTAAAAAAGGAAAAAGTACTGAGTAAAAAGGAAACATGATTTATTGTGGCATTTTGATATGTAAATAATTATTCGAGAAATTATGATGACATGAATTCTGTATACTCACATCCTACCTTGTCTGAGAATGTTTTATTGTTTGAGGACGTATTTACACTCTAGCTGAACTGGTTGGGCAGGTATCATCTTGTATGCATGCTCTGAACACGTGCTTATTTATAGTTTTAGTATTACATTGCCAGTATCAACTCATATTCTTGTACTTTTGTGTATTAAAAAAAGAGATTAAAGAGGATTGATTTGTAGAAATTACGCCTTTTATTGGATCTACTCAGCCTCAAGTTATCGTCGGTTGTGTTGTTGTTGTTGTGTGTTTACTTTTGGTGGTTGTCATAGACGCGGCTTTGTCAATAAAAGCCTAACCCAGTTTAAAGTGAAACTCAAGTTTCCTTGTAATCCACGTGAGACCCAGGACTCGAGTATCCACTTCATGGAGCTTATTCAGACTAGTTCCAGTCAGAGAAGTGAAGAAAATTAAATTCCACTTTTGTTGTAGTAGGGGAGATGGTGTTTTGAATGTTTTTTCATGGACACACTAGCATAACAAAAACATTTTTTTAATCTGGTTTCCTAGTCTTCATTAGCTAGGACCATCTAGACTGTTCTGCCCGGTCATAAATAGAAAACTGGCTGTAAAACTCATTAAAACTTAAAGATAAGCTCATTTGAGTCATCAGCCAGTCATCCTGGGTATGAGTGTGACACTGGAGGTGAACAGATTTAGTGTCTGATAGATGGAACAGAGAGGGCTGTGTTATGATCAATTTACCAGTTATGGAGAAAACATCCAGCTGCAGAACAGAGATAGTAGGCTTCTGTTTTTTCATACATAGTGGTATAATTTGTACCACCATGTCATAACATGCGCTGAGTGTATAATCTGAAAGTCACCGCAGAGGCATTTTGCCACCCAGGCAGTTACATGTTGAAGGTCCACTGTGTGGGATTTACAGGGGTTATTGGCAGAATGTGGCAGAAATGGAATATAATATTTTTAAGGATATTTTAATATGATATTCATGATTAATCAATTAATCGTGTTAAGAATTTAACTGATCAAAGATAGATTCATTGAGAATGAATCAGTAGTCCAGAAGTGGCATTAATTGCGCCTCATTTGTCATTGTTTTGTCTGGCGGAGCTGTTTGCTGAATAAGGAAACTTAAAGCTACTACAAGGAGTTTTTAACTAGTTACGAAACAGTCTCAGTTTAATACTGATGCCTCTACATGACGGCCATAAACAAATGAGACCATCCACGATCAGATTGTTCTATAGTTTTTCTATAGTTATTCTTAATGTCTGTCACCTGGTCTCATTCTCTCTGAAATCAGAAGAAAATACAATATATGCCTTTACATTTTCCCTGGCAAAGTTACAGTGACAAGTACATTAGGCAGTTAAAACCAAGTAAGAGGAGATTTTTATTTACATAAATTTATTTATAATGTTATATTTTGTGTTTTTTATGTTGGAAATACTACTGCTTTTGTCCACATGGGCCTACAAAATTAACAAAACATGAGAGTTCCTTGTAGCAGCTTTAAACTTCAAATGAAAAAAAAAAAGAGAGAAAAAAATTAAAATCAGAAAAAAAACTATCTTATTAGTTATTGATCATTAATTGTTCAACTATCAATTAAGGAAAATGCACAAAATAGACTGACTGTTTTCCTTAGTGTTTTTCCACCTGAAAATAGGAGAAGTAGTCTTTTTGTTACCTAAGAAAGACCTGCCTCTTCCATGGAGGCCGCCATGTTGCAGAGCCATGTTTCTACAGAAGTCCAGAACTGACAGACCAAAGAGATATTGCTTTTTGCGTTTTCCTCAGCTTCATGACCACCGTAGGTTCTCCTACTCACTTGGAAGGGGAGAGTAACATGTGGTGTTCACAGTCTGCACGTTCATTGCAAGATGTCACAAAATCCTACACACTGGTCCTGCAACACTAGTATCACACATGATCCAGTATAATAAAGCTCAGTCCATATTAATGGAAAGGTGTGTAGGTCTGGCCGTGTCAGTCATCAGTCAGCTGATTGGCCGAGGCTGCCAGCTGAGTGTTTAAGTGTCTGTGCTGATGAGCACAGCGTTCCTGTCATTAGGGTAATGGAGGCAGACCTGCAGGTGAGAACTGCCTCAGCAGGCTGCCTCAGTCCCACATCCATTACACCTACACACACACACACACACATGCTAGGGGCTATAGCATACTGCTGCTGCTTCCTCTACTGTGTGCAGACACATTGATTAAGAACAAATGGAGAGTCGATTAAGACTGATTGACTGGCCTGTCTGTGTGGATCACAGTTTAATCTGTGGGCGCGAAGGTGATGCCACTGTCTTGATGGAGGATCTCTGAACTCGTTTTCAATAATTGGATCTAATGAATATCTTTTCTCCTGGCATCTGGTCAGTTAACTTTGAAATACAACAGACAAATGAGTAATGTTATGTGCCCTTTTTTTAAACTATGTCTCAGACTGTTTGAATCTGATAGAATCAGAAAAAAAGATTATGGCAGTTGCGATGATTCATTGTAGCTGAATGGTCTGATGATGCTGGTAGATGATGGTGTCCATCAGTGATTTGAGACTGATAGACTCTGCTGCCACCTTATGGTGAAAAGATGTTTGACATTCACAGTAGTAGTAATGTGTCCTAAAGGCAAACAATAGCAGTCCTGCCTTATAAATATATGATTAAATTCTGTTATTGGTGTGCTGTTATTACAGTTATCATTAAAATCATGCAGAAACTGAGTTTTATCTTCTGATTAACAGCATTAGCTCGTCACATTTTCATATGCTGCACCTACTTCCGTTAAAACAACAGACAAGGTGTCAGTGTTCAGTGAGTCAGCGCTGACTGATGTGAGCTCTCAATCGTCCTTTTGTTTTCTTCACTGATCCATGTTGTTTTTTCCATCTCAGGCCAAACAGGAGGAGCTGGAGGAGTTGAATAAGGAGCTGAGGCAGTGTAACTTGCAGCAGTTTATTCAACAGACGGGTGTCCTGCCAGCGCACACACACTCACGCACAGAGCTTCAGGAACAACTGGAGCAGTTAGAACTGGCACATCTCCTGCAGGATGGATACAGTAATGGAGGTATGGAATAGAGCTGTTACAGTATCTTTGTTTCACTACGCAATTATCATGGCCAAAACAAGTTATGATAAGGATATTATTGTGACATCTATAGAAAAAAACAAAACAAAAAAAATCATAATTTTTTTTTAATGTATTCCGATGCACTTAATAATTAACTGTTGGAAAAGGTAGTCAGTAACCTAATCCACGTATCATAATATTAAAGTACCAAATATGTTGAAATGGTTTAGCCTAATTTAATGATTTATGTTCATTGTTGCGTTTAATAAATGTTTGTCCAGCTATTATTTCCTTTTGTTATATTGGAATGCACGTTTAGATTTATAGTAGTAACTATATTATATATACATTTACATGTACTTTGTTAATTTGCTTCATGTTTCACATTCAAACTTCAAGTAATCTGACAAGAACTAATTCCAGTCTGGAGTTTTACCCACACACCATCCTGATCAACTGTAGCACCACATACAGTCAGAAAATATTTTTCAGTAGCAGCAGCAGTAGTAGTAGTAATAATGGAAGGTTAGCCAGCTAACTGTATAGCTAATATTAGTCACTGGTCTTACCTGTAAATGTTTTTTTTTTAATTAGATGTTTTTTCCTTGGATGATGACAGCATTTTCACAGCTGAAAGCAGAACTGTCACTGTACTGTTAAATTTCTACCCAGTTTTTTTCTTCAATAGACGCAGTGATAATGATTTGGCAACTGTAAGATTGGCTTTTTTCACTGAGACCTGGGTGGTGTTGTGAGACTTCTGATGTTTTGTAATGTGTGCACACTGCGCATGGTAATAAACTGTTCCATGTTGTAAAATGTGTTTTAAAATTGTTATCCTGCTAAATTATCCCCTTTTTTACTAAATGTAATTGTAATCTGATTATGTCTTTTATTCTGTAACTTTAATGGAATACAGTTGATGATATGCGTATTATTAACGTATTAATAATTCATTTTCTAAAAATCGCAGTTACTGTCAGTACTGGTATATTGCTACAACACTAGTATGGAATAAATACTTAAACTCAAATTCAACATTGAGTTTGATGCTTACATAAAGAAAATATTCATTTTTTTCCTTTATTCCTAAAAAGACAATATTTCTATTAAGGCGTTTAGATAGCTAATGAAAATTAATATTTCAGTGATATTCCCATTTACATGCAGTTGTGCATACTGCATATATTTTACATGCAGCTGCGCTTGAAGTTTTCCACTGCTGGTGGCTGTGTTCAACCATGTGAACACAGCCTCCCACTTTCATTCGTTCAGCTACATTGGGTGTTGCCATATTTGAGCATGTCAGAAAACTTGCTGGTATCCAAGTCTTTCATAATATTTAAAAGTAGTTGTGTTTCTCCTTCCAACCAGAAATGTTTGCTTTTCTTTTGTGCATGCAGCTTGCAAAGTATTGCCTAGTTGGTTTGTTTACAATGCACAGGGCCAACTGTGAGCAGGCAAAAAGTTGTGTTTCACAAATGGCAGTAAAATCCCCAAATGAGACACATATTCTGATTGTGCTGGATACATGTCCATGCTCCTAAAACCTGAATAATACCGGCGTGTCCTACATGTCTTTATCAGAATATGCTCCTCTCAGAATAATGGCTGACTCAGGATATACAAACGGAATATGTTGTTTACATGACCTGTATCAAATTCATCTTAGGGTGGAAAATTTGTGTGCATGTAAATGTGACCATTGTAATTGTCTGTTAAAGTCAAACGACTAACACATTTCTTTCTCTCCATCAGGCCACAGTGTAACTCTAGTGGAGTCCCCGCCTCGCCCCACTGCCAAACAGTTCCTGGGACATCCACGCAACCTGCAAAACCCTCTAGTGTCCAGTCTCAACCCTGAGGGTGTGTATGTGTGAGACCCTGCTGCTTCCCAAGTCCATCCTGCTCTGCTCCTCTCCTGCCCTGCCCGCCCCCCTGGTCCCAGAGCCCCCTTGCCCCCAAACTTTCTACCCCAGCTTGATTGGGTTTAAGGCTACAGCTGCTGTTTTTTTTTTTTTGGTGTTGAGTAGTGGAAGCATCTGTATGATGGAGGTCTTTGCTACTTCTCCTCCCTTTTAAAGGCTGAAAGACTTCTCCTCTGCACCTAACTCTCAGCCTTCTGCTGATTCCTGTCCTTAACTTTTTACTTCCATTTCTCACATGTCCCTTTATGCTTTAATTCTCTATCCTTTCACGTTGTCTTTACCTCCCGCCCTCCTTCTCCTCTCACTGTTTGCTTCTGGACTAACAGTAGCTGCTTTCGTTATACTTTAATGCATCTGTGAACTCACTCCTAATTCCCCACTCTGTAATACAGAGCGGCTTTCCCACCCTCAAGTCAACAATCTTCTACTACCGACAGCTGCTTTTCACCATATCTCCATGTAAACACATCAATCGCACTGGGAATGACTGTAGCAGACATTCTGATTGTAGCACTGTTTTTATACATATATACATATATATATATATATATACTGTGACATGGAAAGATATGAGACCAATGTCATTTCAGTTATGCCTTTTATGTATGGATACTATTTATATATGAGGTGGGGGTGTGTATCTATACAATGCCTTGTACTTTGGTGACGCTTGACTTCCAAAGAGCCAGAGCCTTTCCTGGAGGGCTCTGCAAAATGTATTGCACTGTCCCATTCTCTCCCTGTGTGAAGCCTTGGCCCATGTTTGCCTACAGAGAAATGTATCTTTTCTGTTCTGTTTCTGCTCAGCTTGAAGTCAGTGCAACTTATTTTAGGCGCTGAGGTCTATTTTTGTCGAGCTCCGTGCTAAAAGAAGGGATACATTTCAGAAGTAGAGCCACAGGGCCGTGGTTTGGTTTGTTAAAATATTTTTCTTTGGCCTGGTTCTTTTGCTGTCATCACACCTAACATTTGACCTGTCATAACTTGCAATGTGCCTCAGTGTACTGTAGACTTAGGACGAACTTAGTCACTTAAATCCTAACAGCAAACATCACGCAAACAAGGAAAGCTTTTGTTTTTGGTGCTCATTACTGTTATCCACCATCCACTTAAACCAGTATTTATTTTATCATAGCACTTATCATTTTATTTTATTATGTCTCTCTATTATGCTGGCAGGTCAAAGTGTTTGAGTGTGAACTCTCTCATTACACTCTTACAAATAAGGGTTCCAAAAGGGTTGTGTGTGAAGGGCTGAGGACTGGTGAGGAGAACCATTTGCTTCTGAAGAAATTTTTTTTTTTTTTTTTTTTTGGAAGATACAGTTCATCAAGGGTTCTTTGTAAGACCAAGATTTACAAAAATAACCCTTTTAATTCAAAGAACCTTTTTTGGAGGAAGAGTTCTTCAAGGATTGAATCTTTGAAGAACTTTTCGTACCATAATATAAAAGTGTTCTCTGTAGAAACCTCTTGGTGGGTTGTGGATAAAACCTTTGGAACAAAAAGTCGAGACATAGAACTGGCCCTGTTCCAGTTTAAGCACTAAACTTTAGACCGGTTGAAGCATTTCCACCAGCAGTAAATTGGTTCAGAACTGTTCCCAGCTGGAACCTAAAAATAGCAGGTTTCCCTTGGGAACTAAAATGACTGCGTCATATTCTATAGGTCGTTGATGAAAATGACATCCTTGATTACAACGGCTCTTCTTAAAACTGGTGAAAATACGGGCTGGATCACTAGATAGCACCAAGGTTCCAAGGATCAGAAATGGAACCGGTTCAAGAACCTGAATTTAGTTGGTGGAAAAGTTAACCTTTAGAACCGGTCATAAGCGGCACTGGCTGAAATCTTTCACAGATGGTTCTAGGTGTTACCCTTTATGTTGAGTTCTAGGTAGAACTCTCTGAAAGGGTCCCGAGTCCTTCATAAAACTTTATTCCAGGAAGCAAAATGAGTTCTCCTATGGGAACAAGCCAAAGAACCCTTTATGGCTCTAGTTAGTACCTTTATTTCTAAGAGTGTACCCTCTAAAGTGTGGTGTTTTCTTTGTGGGATTGTACAACTGCTTCTTGCTTTGGAAACTACAGACATCTCAGTGCTTGTTATAGAAACAGGCTTGGAACCATTTCTGTCCCAAAATGCTACAAGACTCCAGTCATAGTCCACAACCTCTCGGGGATAAAGGAGTTAACACAGTAACTGGTCTTGTGTCGGCATGTGTGAATAATATCTTTATTGACCCAGGTCTCTCCTGCTGTGTCTTAGCTGAAAACTGTTTTCCAAACAAAGGGATCATCATCCCCACTTATTTTTGTGTGTCTTGCAGTCCTGACATCCAGAGAGTCGTCATGGAGATAAAACATGGACCGCAGGGCCAAGGGAAACTTGTTCACTGTTCTGTCACCGTCACCTCCTATTTAACCCCTTTCTTTGTAACACTTGTCATTATTTAATCTATACCATGATATACATACTGTATATACATAAGACAAATATATTTACAGAGTTTTGCTACTGTAAACACTGAAAAGTATCTGTATGAAATGTAAAATAATTTAGAAACCTTTTACCTAGAGCAATTATTACCATGTATTTAAATATAATAAAAAATGTGCATTGTGTTTTAGATAACCTTTTGTTGAGTGATTGTCTTATTACCCTGTTTATGGAGCCACATTTTATTCAGCGTTCGCACAGGTGCTGAAAATCCTTGAAAACACTTTGAAGAGGTGCCTGGTTTTTGAAAAAGTGTTTAAAACTGCTTGGAAATGTAACTGCATTACTTTCGGAATAAATTGCTACCTGACTGAATATTTCACTTTATTAGAAATAAAATAAGTTGGATATTAGCGCAGCCAAGTTGTATCGTATGCCAAGTCTACTAACAGACAGGTGACACATTTTGAAACATGAAACTTTATCATGTTCTCCTTTAATTTGTCTACCCTCTGTAGAATGCTATCCTAAAACATAATAACAAAATAACATCGATTTGATGTGATGGATAAGTGAAATAATCATTTTGAGTCTGTTATTTAGCATAGCTGTAAGGTGCTGGAAAAGCTGGAAAGTGTACCTTGAAAATTCTCAAAGTGCTTGAATATAACTTTGCAAAATGTGTAGGAGCCCTGTTTATTATAATCATCCGCATAATTACAGCAACTAAAAGTGGAGGTACAGCACATCTGGTATACCCATCTGTAAATAATTAACACACCAGTGTACACTTTCTAAAAATTACAGTGCCATGAAGCTCCTATGTGAAATGCATTATGAATATATTATAGCTACTGAAATATTCATGCTCTCCTCTCCTCACTGCTTGTGGTACAATGGGTCCTGTGATGCGCCATCATTTCTGGACATTTTAAAGCGGGTACTCATAGGTGGCTGATTGAAAGTTCATTAAGTTCATGTGTCCTGGGGAGCAGAGGGAAATGTGGCAAACATACCAGCATCACAATGGCTGCTGTTATGGATGATGTAAACGCAGTACATCTTTAAGACATGTGACCATAAAGGCACAAGGGCACTGCAGACTTGTGAGTATTTGAGACGCCTGACTAACAATCCACTTGTAAATGTAGCTTTTAATGGTACAGTATGCAAGATTTAACTTTAAAAAAAATGTGTAGACTCATAAAAATAATCCTTCTAAATAATCACTTATGACCCACTTTAAGTGTGTGGTGGTGTCTATATCTGCAGAGACTTACCCTCTGCCTGTATTTCCTTATTTTCTCATTATTTTACGGCATTTGGGACGTTTCTGGGTATCACCGATTCTGGGGAAAGATAGTTGATCACTGAGTCACATTCCCAGGATGTCAAATAACTGACGCTTTGGATTGGTGGCCCAGATAAGACTCAACAATCAACCTCAACCCGAAGCATCAGTATTTGATGGCCTGGAAATGAGACTCAAGAATCAACTTTTAATGCTGTGTTTATAAACTGCAGCTAACAAATCCTGCATACTCTACCTTTATGATCTTTGTGTGTTCATGCAATCAGTACTGAATTCTCACCACCAGAGGACGTCCGATTGCAGGACATCAAGGACCATGCATTTTTTGTCTATCTTTAATTTACTTAGGAAAAAAACCCCTCTTTGTTTTATCAAATTCTGTCATTTGTGATAAGAAAAATCTCCCTGGCTTGATAAGATAAACACATGAGCTTCTGCACAACACTTCTGTCCTCCACCCCTTTTCCTGTTTGTTTACCCTGGAGAGTAAATATGCTGGCCATCACACACACGCTGAGTGGCTTGAGCTTCCCTAGTGCTCTGGCTAACCCCTGACTGAAACCCCGTGGATTTCTATAAATACTCTCGTCTGATGACACTTGCCAGGTACAATCCCAAGCATGATGCACATATTTTCTCTCCATGTCCATATATACTTATCAGGTTATCCGGAACTTTATAAAAGCATCAAAAATATACTTTTTTAAAGCTTAAACATTTCCACTTTATAACATTGTTGTTAACTCTTGACAATGTGTTTACAAGCAAGGAGATAGATATGATTAATTATGTAGAATTGGATTTTACTGAGAAGCTTTAGAGCTGTCTGGCTTGGCAGGGGTTAGATAAGCTCCAAATCCTTGTTTGGTTCCCACTGTCTGGACAAGCACGCAGCATGGTGCAACACTGATGCCTACCTGTGGACACGAATGATACTACATCTAAAGTCAAAACAGTAAAAAGTCTTAAAGTCTTTTTCCTTTGCATTTCCCACCTACCATAATCACATTGAAAATAAATAAATATTCAATGCCAGGTCATGTGATCCCTAATGGTGAGGAGAAAAAAAGCAGTATTTCTGAAAATCACCGCATTACTTGTGGACCCTTCAGATAATGTTTTATTTTCAGATGAGGCTGGTGTTGTACATGTATTTTTTTCCCCCATTATCCTACATGCAAAGTGAAATTTATCCAACCTCACCCACTTCATATCTTAGCCCAGAGGACTCCAATCTCATAAACAGGACATTAACAGATTATGATGATGTTTCAGGACACCATGGCGAGGGAATTATTTTCGCTCATACAATGGCACTCCACATGAACCCCATCCAAATCTACTTTGGAAGCTTTCAGATGAACATAAAAGCTCAACATTTTGGATGAAAAGTGATCAATTGGTATTTATAACAGGCAAGTGGGTGCCTTGGAAAGAACGTCCTTGATATGGACCAGCTAGTGAGCATCTGCACGTCCACATGATTATGATGAATGGGGCCAGAAGTTAATGAGTCTGACATACTGCACTTATCTATTCCTCTGTGTCACAATGAGTCATTACGCACTGATGGGAATAACGCATCCTCCTCTCTGATACCAAGAAATGCATTACACGGTCGAACAGAAAGTCAAATACATGATGCCACAAATTGATTTGAGTAGAAACTTTACTTCTCACTTGAGGGATACTTTTTACAAACACTCTATAATACATAATGTACAAATGAGAGCCTGAAAGACACTGGATCTTTAGGGCTGATGCTGATATATTGGCTGATATTCTTTATTTATATGTATATAATCCAAAATGACATCAGGGCACTGAGACAAACACAAATATAACAACTTGAATTAAGAAAATCAATCAAATATACATAAAATGCTGCCTATAAAAGTAAAAACAATATACATTATGTTCTATAAAAATATATTAGGCCAATATATCGGCCAGCCAAATGTCATTAATTTGGATTCTCTGACTTGAAACTCAAATTTGCTACTCGTGTAAAGGGTGGACACATTACTATATTATTATCCATTTTGTCCCCAAACCAAGTTCATGCCTTTATAATAATGCTCATTTTTGCTTGAGGGCCCCTGGGAACCTCTTCAGGAACCCCTGGAGGGCCCCTGACCTCAAATTCAGAAGCAGCGAGCATGATTGTGATTATCATTTCTAAACTAGACGGATGAAACAGAAACAGAAACAAAACACTCACCAAGAATCTTGACAGTAGGTGGCATTAGAGAGGTCAGCTCCATAGGAGGTAATGCAAAAGCTACTGCTCCTAAATAAGGGGAGAGAATGTGAACATAGGAGGAAGTAGGCTACAGTACACACATGGAGACTGCTGCTGGGAGAGAGCAGTTGTGTTGAACAGGCTTGTCCCAGCCAGCCATGTACATGGGACATGATCAAGGAGGTCTGTCTGGTCCGGCTGTGGCTGGTCATGGATGAGACGTATTCCCAAAACCAGGTTAGCCGCTGTCACACGCACAGTGGAATTGGCAACTGGCACAATGTGCGTTAGTCAGTGGCTTACCTGCTTTTAGATCTCAGATATGATTGTCCAATGTTAATAAGCAAACATAATCTGTGGAACAGCACACACAAAAGCTGTATAATAAAACAGTCATAAAACACATTTACAGTGAATTAGTGATACATTTCTGTTCACATTAGCAAAGAGTGTTATTTAAATTAATACCCACTACACAAATTATATAACATTCAATTACAACAAACTACACAACAGAATTAGAAACTGTAGCTGCCCTCATGTCTAGTACTGATAAATATGTTAAAACACTTTCAATTTCAATTGTGATGAAAAAGTTTCAAAATAATTTATAATTAGACTATATCTGATAACAGTACTATAAATAAATATACAGTAAAAATACACATAATGATACATTGGCTGTGGCCTATTCGTTGAATCCCAACACTGTAACAAACTGTTCTACAGAATTAGAAATTGCAACCAGCTTCCAGTCCATGATGTTAAAAGCTTTCCATTTCAAGTTCCAAAATAATAAATAATTACATCTGACAACTTGAAATAAATGTATAGAAAAATCTATTGAATGTGGCCTACTCGTCCACACCATATAGACAGAATAAAGAATAGTGGCAGATAAAGGGAGCTACTTACCAGTCCCAAGTTTTCTTTTGGATTAATTTTAAAAGCACAAATCTCTCATTTTCGCTGGCAGGAACACGTCTACCATCTGTCCAAACATCCTAATTGTTTTTTCTCTAAAAGAAATCATGGTGCATGATTAAAGTTAGGTGCATTTTGAGACTATAGTATAGCCTACACCGACGCAGAAGTTCAGTACACTTGCACTCCCCTACCCTGCCCACTCCCCTGCATCTGCAACCCGACCTGGTTATGCAAATTGAGAAGAAACTGGCGTCAAGCATAGCCAATGAGCAGCCGCGTTGGAGTTGAAGAATCCACCCACAATAGATAATGGTCAAATAAGCATCTTCGGAAGGCGGGGTTTATCAGACCAGCAGTTTAGGTGACTTGTGAAGTTATAGTTGGGGTGCGGCGCGTTCAGTTCTGCACGTCGTACATTAGGAATGAACCATTATCGTGTTAACAGTTTCCTGCCCTGAGCCATTATTTATTGCAAACAGCAATGCGACACAGGTTTCTTTGGCCTTAAATAGGCGCCATGTGAGGCGACAGCTGCCACAGGAGGGGGGATAAGTGTGCTTTAAGGCGGTTTGACAAAGGACGCCCCCACCCCTACAGTGTGAAGTGGTTGAACTCGGCTTACTTGTGTACAGTGTTGCCATGAGCAGAGTGTGGCTGTGCACGTACCAAGGATGCAGCTCGACAGTCTGATCTGATGATGACGACGAGGAGGTGGAGGAGGAGGAGGAGGACGACGAAGATGATGAACACTCAAATTTTTATGGAGTGAGAGTTTAGGACCCCCTGACATCGTTAACAAATTTTATAACATCATATGAATTTGGAACTAGAATTAAAAAGTGAACAAATTTCACTGTAACATGGAAAATGTATGATCTTCAATACAGAACATGCATTATACTCAGTTAAGGAATAGTAATCATATTGACAAAATAAATATTACAGTGTTATTGTTTACATAATACAATTTCATCAAGGTCAATTATTAAAAAATCACTAATTTTGACATACACACAAAGATTACTTAATTTTATTGACCTCTATTATCTGGAACATGATGTACTCTCTTTATTTCTGGGGTGTTATCAAACAGTTTTTTTGGTATAGGTACACTCTACAGTTTTCTTTGGACCACTTTTTGACTGTCGAAACCCTTTCGGATTATTCACAGCCAGGATACACATAACCCCTTGACATAAAGTAGTAAATCAGGATTACACTATATTATGTAACAGCTGATTTTGACAAGTTAGAGTTACCACTAGGGGGGGACTGTGTCACTAGATTGCTGTATTGACTGACTGTGTTGTGGCTTGGGACAGCCCTGACACCATAATTGAATAGTTGTTACAGTTATTGGACTGTTATAATATTTTGATCAGATTTGTCAGACTTTTAAAATGTTTTGATTTGTATAAAGTGAGGGTTGGGTACTGAATGTAAAATAACCTTGTCATGGTTTATCATTACAGTAGAACAGAATAGAATAAAATGTATTGTCCAGCCAAAGCAGGAAAATTATCTTTGGTCTCACCCAGGAAAATATGAGCACAAATATGTCCATAAAAACATATGAATATGAACACAAAGATGGTTATAAAAACATAAATATGGACACAGAGATGCCCAAAAAAACATATAAATGTGAACCCAAAAATGTCTATAAGATAAAAACATTTAAATATATTCATAATTTATCATGAACACGTACATCTCAGACTTTTTTTTAGTTTATATTGTGATGTGCACTTTAAACTATAGTAATGAACTGAACTACTGTGTGTTTTGTGAAGGTGCGCAAAAAAAAAAAAAAAAAAAAAAAGGTTACACAGGAAGTAAAACGTAAACAGTATGATTATTATGTGGAGAAGGAGTAGGATTAAATAAGCTAATGCTTCTTCCTACTCCTTTTCAAACATGTTGTTAATATTGTTTCAATTGTTCTCAATTTATTTAAATGTTTATTTGTTCTTTTATTTTGTTTTTTGTTTTGCTATTTTTGTATCACTCTCACATGTTTGAAATAAAAAAAAGAAGAAGAAGAAGAATCATTCATTAAGTTGTGAGTGTGTAAATACTCCAGTGTGGGCATTTAAAATTAAATTCAATATTTTTCTGACCATATTCTGTGTATTTTCTAAATAAATTTATCAGTCAAGTATGTATGTACACATTCAAAGAATATGACTCATTTTTTTCATTACTCTTACTTGGACACTAATTACACATACGTACATAGGAACAGACATAATAACTAAGAACAAGGCAACAAAGTTGAGCAAGTAGGTAAAGGTAAAGAAAACAGGACTGTTATTTACACAAACGTGAAAAAAGTAAAATAATTGTATACATACTGTATATATAAGAAGCACCAACAATAGTCAAGCGTTGGTAAGTTAATATTACACGTTGTACAATGTAGTAGTTTGTGACCTGGCATCTTACAAGTCTCCATGGGGAAGAGGAGGTCACATGGTTCAGGACAACGGTCGACACACGAGGTCTCCATGGTTGAGAGGAGATCAAATGACTCAGGTCCAATGGGCTACACTGGATGTACACAGACATGGAATCACATTCTTGTCATATACAATTCTATGTATTACAAACAAATATTGTATTTCTTGTGACGCTCTGTTCTGTACACATGGCATCTATTGCACGCCTGTCCATCCTGGGAGGGGGGTCCCTCTTCTGTGGCTCTTCCTGAGGTTTCTTCCATTTTTTCCATGTTAAAAATACTTTTATGAAGTTGGATTGAACTTCGGTCTCACTTTTAAATATTTTCTGGGAAAAAAATACTATTGTTCACACTGTAACATATGCAAAATGAAACCAGTACAGTACATGTACATTTTTGCCAGTATGGACATGAAGTATGTCTTAAATTATGGTCTCTCATAATGGTCTTAAAAAGGTCTTAAATGTAACTTGTTAAAACCTGCAGAAAACAAAAACAAAACAGCAAATTTAAACTATAAATACATAATCTGTGAAATATAATCTATAATGGAATCAAGCTGATGTTTTAATGTTAGAGGGTTGTTCACACTGTACTGTTTTAACTGTTCAACAGAGTGGTGACTTGTGGGAAGAAACTGCTCTTGTGTCTGGTTGTTTTGGCATACAGTGTTGTGCAGTGCCTGCCAGAGAATAGATTTTGGAACAGACTGTGTCCAGGGTGTGATGGGTCTGCAGATTCCTGCCCTTTTCCTAATACTGTCTGTCTAAAAGTCCTGAAAAGATGGCAGGATGGCACTAACAATGTTTTCTGTAGCCATGACTGTCCATTGTAGTCTGTTCCTGTCCTGTTAGGTGACCAATCCAAACAAGACAGTGATGAGTGAACAGAGAATAGACTGGATTATTTGATGACAGAGTCTTTGTTGAACACCAATTTTAGGTCCTGGGAGATAGTGGATCCCAGAAACTTGAATATCTCCGCAGCAGACACAATGTTGTTGAATATGGTGATTGGGGGGGCAGTGTCAGGGGGCTTCTCCTGCAGTAAACTGTTGTCTCTTCAGTTAAAGCGTGTTCAGTTCCAGGTTAGTCTAACCACACAAGAGGGCCAGCTGGTCAACCTCCATGCAGATTTGTCACTGTACCAGATGAGGCCGATGACTGCTGTGTTATCAGAAAACATCGGGAGTTTAACAGATGGGTCTCCTGAGGTGCAGCCATTGCTGTAGAGGTAGAAGAACAGTGGGAAAACCACTTGTCCCTGAGGGGCACTGTTTATTTTCCCCAGCCTGCTGCCTCTAGTGTGTCACGAAATTTGTGATCGTCTGACAGGTTGAAGCTGGCACAGTGAGCTGGGTGAGTTTAGATCAGAGGACCTCCGTTGAACACTGCGCTGAAGTCCACAAACAGGATTCTTGCATATAACCGTGAGGAGCTGAAGTGCAGCCCCATGCATCATCCTCTGATCTGTTTGTCCAGTTGGCAAACTGCAGGGGATCCAGCAGTGGGCCAGTAATGTCCTTCAGGTGGGTCAATGCCCATCTTTTGAAGGGTTTCATGACCACAGATGTCAGGGTGATGAACCTGTAGTCTTTTACTTGTGTGATAGAGGATTTCTTGGGGACTGGGGTGATTATAGAGCATTTGAAGAAAGAAGGAACTTCACACCACTCCAGTGATCTGTTGAAGATATGTGTAAAGATGGAGGCCAGCTGGTCAGCACAGACTTTCAGACAGGAGGGTGACACGCCATTTGTCAGTGTGTATCTGGCCTGGTTGCACAGGATTCAGTCCTCACTTAGTTAGAAAACATGTCATCACAAATATTGATGTCACAGTGTTAGTGAGTTCATTCAGGTCTTAGCTGCAGGCTCAAAAATCCTCCAATCATTGCAGTCAAAGCAGGACTGTAATTTCAACTTTGCCTCATTGGTCCATCTCATCACAGTGTTGACCACCATTTCAATGTTTATCTATCAACTTTATTTTAGGCACATAGGTCCTTATTAGTATAAAAGTTGTGAAATATGAGGACAGCAGCATAGGAATACAGTCATGGCATCTCCCAATCCCACAATGATTAAAACATATAGAGACGTTTGTGCCAATATTTCCAATAACAAGAGGAGTCAATTTGTGGCACTTTGTGTAGACTCAGTTAAGGCCACAATGATTACATTTTTTAAATCAGTTAATCAGCTTGTAGATTTAGTTTCTGCTTTCAAGTTGTGAGATGAATCATATAATAGAAATATAGGCCTACCACTCTAAAAATAGCATCACAAAACTTTTGATTTATATTGTACTACTCCATACATTAAAATAACTGATATTCCACAACATGACGGCCTCTGTGGAAGAAGACCTGTGTCCTTTGAAGATAATGGCTCATTCCCTGGTACTGAAAAAAACAATTCTCACTTTCAGGTTATTATAGTTAAAAGATCCTCTGTGAAAGGTTTACGGGGACATATTGCTAGAATATGTCAGAAATGGAATCTAAGCATTCCTAAGCATGTGTCAATTACTGCACAATCGCCTTAAAATAAGAGTCACTGTGTTTTTGTTACTTTAGAATGAGCGCTTCACATTTAGAGAAAGCCAGGCAAGCACTTGATTCACTTCATCTTTATCCAGTATCCAGTGTCTTGCTGGTATAATATGTCCATATTCTAGACGCAACCATATTGAGCAGCCTTATTTCTAGACAAAACCAGAATGGACAAGGACAAACCAAACACTGACTCTAGATGCAGCCTTTCGTGTTTTGTTTAGTGTCATGGTCACCATAGGTTACAGGAGGTGCAATCTGCAAGCTCATTGCTAGGTGCCACCAAATCCTACACAATGGTCCTTTAATGAAAATATACTAATCAAACATATTCAATTTCTGCCATATTCTGCCAAGAAAACCTTTTAAGTCTTGCACGCTGGACCTTCAAACTTTAGATTTAGATTTTTGGTTTTGGGGGCTACGCTGCTGTTTGAATTGCAGACTGTGACTTTAATATTATCGGACACACTATGTATTGACTGATGTCAAGTAAAGGGGTTACTGTCTCTTTAAGAGTCACACTCGACTGAGTGCACTCGGCCTTTTCCGTCTATAGCCAGCCGGTGGTGTCACTCAACAACCGTGGAGACTTCAAACCACTCTAACATACCTCCTCCCACTATTAAACAGGGTAGGTTTGAAATTACTGTTAAATGCTCAGATATGACACTGTAGTTATGAGGGTTAAATGGGGATTTTTATTTCTAAATTCCTGCACACAGTGAGTGTTTGTAGTACAAAGTCCGTAGCAGTTTGTAATTGACGTTAGCTAAATTTAGCTGTTGTGAGGCTAGCTAACACGCTACACTGAAGCTAATGTTACGAGCTAGCGTGGTTTGTTCAGTAAGAACAGCGTTACAGGCTTGTCCCATATTCTTGTCATTGCGTATATGTATAACATGTATATCTACACATACGCTGCATGCATATTTTATACGAGATATAGAGGAATCACTCTGTTTGGTGGCCAGTTGTCCTCTTTGTTTACAAATGTAGCGTTAGCATGGTGGGCAGCGGCTGCTGCTGGCTGGCTAGTTAGCTAGTGTTACTTAACCTTTCCTGTTTGTCAGCGAACAATAAAAGTAAATTAAGAAATTTGGAGCATTAAAACTGCAGTTTTATGGTTTCTTATGTCATTCGTCGGTCATTTGAGGATCTTGCTTAACTTAATTTGTCTGCTCACTGTAGGTGGGTATTACTACATCCCATTGACTAAGAGCACATGCTTGATCATTATTTTCTTTTTCTGTTCAAGGACTCAAAGCATAATATCACCTTGCATTCCATAAAGTTGATTGAAAATCTCTTCTGTTCATCTTCTCTCCTTTAAATAGTGAGTAGATTGGCTTACATGTCACCAATACTAATATCTAAATTTCAAAATTAGTTATGTGCATAGTGTTAACTCAACTTTGGAGTCTGTTCTTGCTTATATTGTTATTATTGTTCTTCTCTTTTGGTTATATCATTCTTGTTTACATATTTATGTATTTATTTTATCTTGCTGTTTCCTTTTGATTTAATATCCTGTCTTTTTGATGCTTTTTTCTTTTCTTTTCTTTTCTTTTCTTTTCTCTTTTGAAGACCCATTTGCTGCTGTAACAATGCAGATTTCTCCGTTGTGTGATTAATAAAGCATTACACACTTAATTCTTAATGAGATTCAGACCTAAAGTCATAACTGTTAAATATTATACACACGTATTTTGTCACATTATCTGTTAATTAAGCACTATCTGCAATTGTGTTCTATGTTCAAAGGATTATTTCAGAGAAAAGCTGTCAGAAATTGTTCAGTCGTTCTTCTGATGGTCAGCCATGGATGATGAAGACAGCCAAGATGAGCTGATCAACCGCAATACGTCCCACAGCAAAGGGAAAAGGGCTGTGTTGTGGCCCATCTCAGGTAGCTTGTTTAACATGTTTATGTATCATGAGCTGATGGATGACTGAGGAAATTACATTCAGTTCCATAAGAGTACAATATCAAACATACCTAAAAGTTTATAAAACTTACTACATTTTGTTTGTATTTTTATATTATTTTTCCTCCTAGATGACTCAGATGATGTTGAAGAGGAATCTGAGGAGGGAGAATCAGACAGTGATGAGGAAGAGGAGGGTCACCTAGATGGAGAGGATAATGATGAGGAGGAGGATGAAGAGGAGGATGGTAGGAGTGACTGAACATGAAATTTATGTTGTTGTTGAAGATGGTGGTGGTCTGCTTTTTGTCCTGTTTTTTACTAAATTATCATATAATTATTCTTCGATCAACTTGAGTCTCAAAGAATCATGGAACTAAAAATACACTGTGGTCTTTAATTTTCAGCTGCTCTTATCCAGCCTACACAGTGTTGGGATTTTTATAACTTAACAACCCTTAGTCTTCCTGTAGAGTTTTAAGAGGAAAAATACGCTTCTGGGATAGAACCCACACTTACAGTGTGAAATAAGTAGGTCATTATGGGTCCACTACTTTGTATTATGTTGCTCAATAAATATAGTTTGTATAGTACAAACACAACAGATTTCTGTCCATTTTTATCAGACGAGGAAGAGGAGGAAGATGCTAAGGCTGAGGATGGAGCTTTTGGGGGAACCTCTGCTGACCTTGCAGGGATGAGCTCAGATGAGGACTCAGAGAATTGTCCCATCTGCCTCAACTCATTCAGCAACCAGCCTGTTGCAACACCAGAGAGCTGTGAGCACTACTTCTGCTTAGACTGCATCCTAGAATGGGCCAAGGTAAGTAATGTTGCATTAGCCCAAGGAGAAAGAGAGCTTCTTCATATCTTTTAATTATCAGTATATGCTTTGTTAGAGGATGCTGAATGGCTTATTTCTTGTATTTTTGTTCTCAATTACTTAGAATGCAAACTCGTGTCCTGTAGACCGTATTGCCTTCAACAGCATATACCTAAGGAAATGTTATGGAGGCAAAGTGAAGAAAATGGTGAGTGCATCCAGTCTTTGATAGCATAACTGTGTGTACATTTCTAATTCGATATTCATTACATTTATGCTGCATGAATTCATTGCGTGTGCATGGATTAATTGCGTGCATCATTGTGTGTGATGGCTATTTCATTCAGATCACAGTACAAAAACCGGTGAAGGAAGGTCAAGAGGAAAGAGTAGATTTGGATCTTGAGCAGACCAGCTGTGAGGTGTGTGGGGGAAGTGACCGTGAGGACCGTCTCTTACTCTGTGATGGCTGTGATGCTGGGTGAGATAGATATTAATAAAATTTTTTAGTGTCTTGAAAGTCAGTTACTGTCTTTTTTTACAGTCTATAAACCTGTTGTCAGATTTCTTCATAAGAAAAATCTGCTGTTGTTTTTTTGTGCCATAGGTATCACATGGAGTGTCTCACTCCACCTCTTGACTCTGTTCCTGTAGAGGAATGGTTCTGCCCTGAGTGTGAAGCCAACAACCGTAACTCAAGTAATCATGCATTTATTTGCCTTCTTGAATTCATTCTTGCTCAAACAATATTTTGGACTTGGTAGCCCTTTACAGACAAGAAGAAATATCTGAATATTCCATCTGGTAATATATCGTATTTAACATATTTCAGGGAATGATGTTCTTTCAAAATGCTGCTGTTGTACCATTCTGTGCATTAGTTTTCAATGTATTTTTGTGGAATTATCTAACTCTCTTTCAACAAAAAGTTACTGCAAATTACAATAAAAAGTGGATATTTAAGCTACGTATAACTCCCTTTATTATATTACAAATGCTCATGCCTAAGAATTTGTGCTCATCAGCATTAGCAACTCAAACATTTAAATCTTCTCGTTACAGGGGGTTCAGCTGACGAGCTTAGTGATACAGAGAGCCTACCTTCAACTGCCCGTGCTGCCACCAGTCGCTCCCAGTCCCATGCTGCAGGTCCCACCAGAGCTATAGCCCGGACGCAGCAGAGCGAGAGAGTTCGAGCTAATGTCAACCGACATCGCATCACACAGGCACGCACGTCACAGGTTTGGCATGAGGCGTGATGCTTCAGTCTTGGCTTATTTTCTAACTCACCTCCACAACGTATGCGCAAGGCTGGATCTAATAGAAATGTCTTGGTGTTGCACATTTGTTGCTGTGCAGATTAGATTTACTGATGACATTTAGGACTTATTAAGTTGTGTGTTTGGGTAATTCAGTGATAATGGCATGTGTTTTTGATGGGGATGCACCGATACCACTTTTTTCCAGACCAAGTACAAGTATTAGTACTTACATTTGGGTACTTGCACTTGGTACTTCACCCATCCTCACATCGGCATAGGGGTGAGTACATATTGAGTGGATTATCATTCTGGGGTGGAGTATCCTTTTAATAATGCCATTAAAATTGTCAGAATAATTGTAAAAACACGTTTTATTTTCACTACATGCTCGCTTTCAAAATGTAATAAATCATTGTTGCTGTTTCCTGCTACAAGTGTAACCATAGTTACTGTACACATTACATTTTTGGGTTATTTGTAGTAAGTTACTTTACTGATTTTGTGTTCCTTATTAAGCTGTGCAGTTTACTGTGTACATGATATATTTCAGTAGGTTTATATATTTCAGGTTTGGGAGGGTTACTTTAAAAATGTAATCCAGTACAATTACAAGTTACCTGTTAAAAAATATAATCAGTAACTTACTCTAAGTATCACAATATTAAAGTAATGTGCCTGAGTACTTTTAGTTACTGTTGGATTACTTCAATACCAAACATGCAAATAAAGACAGGAGAGTATATATGTGTGTATATATAAATATCCATATATCGGCCTGGAGTGATAAGGTGAGGGGTAGGGAATAATATTTTCTCGAAAATGATCACTTTAGTCTATTATCTGATGGTATTTATAATTATTATTGAGGCAGAAGAACATAATTTCAACATTACTCAACATTATTATGAACATAATATAAACGGTGCAGGCAGCGTACAGCTCGACCTTCGCTGCGGCTGCATGTGAGGATGAAATGCCAAGTTCAGCCTTTGATCAGTCTCGGTCTGAGACTGAACAGCCTCATGGAAGTGATATTTTACTATTCTTCGTATTTTAAACAAACGAAATTCGTTAAATCAAGTCATTTGGTGTTTTTAAAGTTATGAGATTGAGCCGAAAACCGCCGTTCTGCTGTGAACCCCAAAAAGTGAAGTTTGGTCTATTATGCTGTCAGGCCGTTTTGCTGAAGATTAAGTACACAAAGAGAAGTTGTAGCAGTTTATGACAAAGAACAGATATGTCTGTGACAGAACAGAGTTACAGACTGGTGGCAGCGGTGTTTTTCTTCGTCTTCTTCGGATTAATTAGCCGAGACATTCAATTAGTTTACGCCCGCCGGATCTTATTGGACAGCGGCTGGCTGCGGTCTACATGTGCACTCTGCATTTATTTCAGTTTTACGTGGATTTGCACGGACAGTTTCCTAAGTCGCTACAGTCATTAGTGGATGGTGTAAAGGACAGCGAATCTCTCGCTGATGATGACGACGCGACCAGAAAATATGGTAAATATTAGCAAACGCCTTGAACTTCGCGTCGTGGCGGTTCTTTAGATGTTAGCTTGTGTCCAGCGGCTACTTTTCGTGACGTGGGATCGGGTTTGGGATATCGAAGTAGTTTTATGAGTACGAGTACGTGAGGACAGTATCGGACTGATACCCGATGCTGGTATGGGTATCGGTGTATCCCTAGTTTTTGACATTAGTTGTATTTGATTGGTGATTGAAAAGCTTGTATTAAAGAGGAGTGCATGCATTAGTGAGTTGTGTTTAGACAACAGTGTTTTTTGAAAACTCAACCTGTCAAGTAACCCAAACTTTCTTTCTAGCTGGCTCCCACATACCTGATTCAGTCCACCTGGCTTGATGAGACTATTAATGCTGTGGTGGCTGGGCTCAACACATCTGTTTATGTACGGGATTACACACCTCGCTTCCCAACTAGCCGCAGGCGCAAGACCGGTAAGTAAGCACACATACAAATACACAACAATTTTCAGATAAGGGTAATATCATCTCAGGCACACACATGAAAAGATGTAGTGGAAGGAAAAGCAAGGTATAGCTATGAATGGTGAAGTTTTTTTGATGACTGATAACTTTTATGATTGATTCGACAGGAAAGCGCAGAAAGGTCAAAAGGAAGAGGACGTCTTCTGCTGTGAGTAAAAAAGGTAAAGGAGCAAGTACTGGAGTCAAGAGGAGGAAAAGGAGAGTGAGGAGGACTAAATCCAGAAAGAAGCTAGTAAGTCATGAGATCTGGTTTTAAATCTTTGTCTGTCTCTGACACTAAATGTGAACAATGAATAAATTATTTCTCTTGTACTTGTGAGATGCTTTTCTCTCTACAAAAACTCTATACCTTTGTATTCCCTCTAGGCATTGAAAAAGACGCCTACCCCTCGAAGCCGTATTGCTAATAATCTTGGAATTGTCAAGGACAAGAAGAGTTCTTCACTTCCTACAGTGTACCGGCCAGCAGAGCACACACTAAGCGGCATGCGTGCTGACATAGGTGCTGCATCCCTTTCTATCTATGGAGATCCTTTTGACCTGGATCCATTCGTGGATCGGTAAGAAGACTTATTCATATTGTAGGGCTGATCCTAAACTAGACTTGGAATATTAATTTCTATTTCTGATATTATATAATCTGTAGGAAATTCATCTTGGTTACCAGTACCACTTGCATACAGGTCTTGTAATCCTGACTCCTTAATACAGTAGCTTTATGATTGCAAGTCTAGTTTACAACCAAATAATTGAAAAGTTTGGGTCGACCCTATCGTTATCATGTGGCTATCACTATCATCTGTTTGATTATACTGCACACGTGTGGCTAGTGTTTTTGTATGTTTCACTCTGTTTATGTTTTTGTATGTGTTTGAGAATATATAGTGTTAAATTATAAAGCAAATTGTTTCTTATGATATTGATTTGACCAGTGAAGAGGAAGAGCAGCAGGCCCACATAACATCACTGCTGGAGGCCAAGAGACGAGGGATTTCTCACTCCGCTCTTCGCTCTCACCAGCCTGTAGCTCGACCAGTCACTGCAAGCCTTTCCAGGTAATATCCCCCTTTTCGCCATGATGTGGAGGGTTTGTTATCCAGGACAGGATCTGATTTGGATCTTGTAACTAACTGGGTAATGTGCTTTTTGATTCTGCTTATCAATCTTAAACATGACCATTGTTTTAAGAATGCAGGGCTTTTGCAGGGCTTTTCAATGTGGTCAGTTCTTGTTGCAATGACCCTGAATCCAGGTAATGCTAGAAGGTTGACTGTAAAAACAGTTGTTACGTTGGCATGATAGAAAATACTTGTCACTAAGTGCCCTGTTTTTTATGACAAATTACTTGTTCATGGCCGCCTGTGCCTGCTGAAAATACAGGTGATGTTTGCCTCTGAAATTACATGAATTGTATTTTCTTGGTCAAATAAAATGTACAAATCTGTAATCAGTTTTGTTAAGAACCTCAACTAATGGGCAGATTAAAAATCTGAAATGATGAAATGACAGCTCCAAACACCACTGATGTGCATCATGTGGTGCATCATGTTTTCTTATATACGTTTCATCACTGTCTCAGTCTTTGTGATCAACATCTAGCTTGATAAATACTTGAGAAATATAGTTGATCTAATTAAATGTTTTCTTTGCTATATCAGGAGGGGTATGGATGTCCCGCAGTCGGGAGGTGTGGTGGAGGCGGCTCCTGTGCCTGACCTGCTGGGCAGCATCTTATCGGGACAGAGCATGCTCTTGATGGACAGCTCTGATGTTGTTATTAATCGAGATGGTTCCCTTAAAGCTAAAGCGCCAAGTGAGTGTATGTGGCACATTTTTTAAACACAAAGTCTAAACGATAAAATTCAAATTAAATGTTTTATAGCTGTTTAATTAGAAATTGTAGCCATTTGATGGATGGGAGAGGCAGACAGCACCAGAGATCTGACGACATCTTAACCTTTGTCATGAAAAGAATCGTTACCATCAAATTAGAGCTATTTACATTAAAGGTGCAGTAAGCGATTCTGGAGAAAGAAGGTTGATTATTGAGTCTCATCCTCAGGTTGTTAAATACTCATGTTTTGGGACTAAGACTCTGCGATCAGCTATGTTACCAACCTGTTATTAGCCAAAGCTCAAGTCACAGGCTAGATTTTCTTAAGCCTGAAAACAGAGCCAAGAGAAAGAGTAGATGTCTAGTTTTCTGTCAGACCACTTCAGTAAGATGAAAGGTTATTAAGAAATGTTCTTCCAATGCCGTCAAAATAAACTGCCTCTCCCAGCTTTAAGTCCTGCTGTTGACAATCACATTAACTTCAGCCTGACTGCTTTATCTAAAACACACGTCCAGTTGGTAAATTTAAACTTTAAATAGGCAGTGAGTTATTCCTCACTCATTGTCAGCTGCTTGTGACTGACTGAGCTTGTTGCTGTCACCATTTCCTGTTTCCTGGTTTTCCTCAATACTGTTCACTCAGACTATTTACTGTGAGCAGCGTGCAATGTACGAGTCAGTATAATCTACAGATTGAAAATAAAGTAACTTAATTGTTGCACTCTTCATATGTGTAATTTGCACATGTATTTGTTTTACAGTGATGCCATCTGTATCAAAGCCAGGTTGCAGCAGAAGCAGTAGCTCAGGAGACTCCACCACTCCGATCAACCCAGTAATGTCACCCAACCAAGGAGACAGTCCTCTGTCTCCCCACTACAATGGAGACCTACCAGGATCCTCCCATAGCTCCACGAACAGACCTTTCTCCCAAAGTGCTTCTCGCTTACCTAGCCACATGCCCTCATCAGCCAACCACATTCAGCCATCCCCACGTTCTGATTTACCACCACGAGGTCATCCGAGTGTGCAGCCACCTCGTCCACTCGGACCCGCCCACCCTCCTGGTCACAGAGGGACGAATGGAGTTGGATCTCCCAGCCCCTCCTCATCCATCCACTCCAATCTAGACTCCAGCTCCAAGAGCAAGGGAATAGCCCCATTACATTCCCAAACTACAAAGGTACCTACAAAGCCCATGTGGGTAGATGTGTCAGTGCTTCCTAGGATACCAAAAATAAAGAGGGAGAGCAGTGGTATCACAAATAATGGCAGTGATACAAGCCGTAGTAGTAGGGTAAATAGCAGTAACTCTACCACCAGTAGTAGTGGTTATGGCATGCCAGAAAGGGGCATGAACAGCCTCGCTGGGGACAAAGGAAGGCAGCAAATTGTAGACCAGCGTAAGGGCAGGGCTGACGGTCAGGCCCAGAGACAGAGGCCTGATGGACCAGGCTCATCATCAACCTTCTCCAACTCATTCTCTTCTTCTTCCTCGTCCACTGGCTCTCCTGCTGGCCAGCCACGTTATTCCTCCTCTTCCGCGTCTTCATCAGCAGTGAGCTTCCGCATTAACTCCAGTGGGAACTCCTGGCATTCAAGGCGGCTTAATGTTGCATCATCCTCTGCCAGTGGAGGCAGCATGCAGGAACCCTGGAGAGAAAAGGAAAATGAGGCAAGAAAGAGACAGCTGCACCGGGATAAACAGATGCTCCTGGCATCACGTACGCCGGCCAATAAGGAACAAGACAGTAATAATATCTATGATCCCTTTAATCCAACTCTGTCAGACTCAAGCTGCTCAGACAATGAAGCTGAGAGCACAAGCCTGGATGGCAGCACTACACATGAGGGGAAGCCTCTTAGTTTAAGAAACAAGGAGGGTTTAGTGCAAAGCAAGCAGGACCTGGTTCATGTGAAAACTGAAACGCAGGAGGCTGAAATCTCAGAGGAGGAAACAAGGAGAGCAAGTCCTCAGGAAACCATGTCACAGGAGGTCAGATCTTCAGAGGAAAATGTCAAGGTTGAAAAAGAATCAAAACTAGTGAACACTGAGACTCAGAAACAAAGAGCATTAATTGACACTAAAATTAAGAAAGAGCCAGGGGTAGATGATGCAGGGGAAGTTGAAAGGTTTGGTGACAGTGTAAAAAGTTTGAATTCAGACACAGCAGACACCACACCACCTGTTCATCACAGCCTAGATCTTTTAAAGACTGAGAGAAAGACTGTAGAAGAGGACAGTGGGCACAGTGCTGGAACTCCCAACAGTGCTCCCCCAAACAATTGTTCATCAGCATCCAGCTCTGCTCCCACCAAAAAGAAAATGAAGTCAGAAACTAAATCAGATTCCAAATCGTGTTCCAAATCACCTACAAGAGATTTGGACCATAAGAAGACAACCTCCCAAGCTTCGAAGGAGCGACGCTCTAGCAGCCCAGAGACGGACAGAGGCAGGAGGGAGGACCGCCATGCCCCAGGACAGGGAGACCAACAGAAAGACAAGAAGAAAGATAGGGAGAGGAGTTCCAGGCGGTCGAGGTCCAGAGAGAGGAGGAGGGCACGCTCATCATCTGAAAGCTCTCAGTCTAATTCACCTGACAGGTCTCGCAGAAAGAGACGGCACTCCCGGTCGCGATCCAAAGACAAGAGACGATCAAGGTAAATGTAATGTAAATGTAATAATACTTTTTCCAATATTCCTGGTATTGCCTATCTAGTAACCATTTGTTTGACACTAAGGTCTAAGGTCATAGTTTTCTTCTGTTAAGGTTTTTTTCTTTTGTCATCACCAATTTTAGGTCTGGTTCCAGCTCTAGCAGCAGAGAGCATTCACGGTGGAAGAAGCAGAAAAAAAGGAGCAAGGAGAGAAATGATGAAAGAGAAAGAGATTCTGAGAGAAGACGGGTGTCAAAGGACAAGAGACGTGGTCGCTCTCGCTCAAAGTCCCGCTCAAGATCCAGATCTAGATCAAAGGACCGTAAACGTGGTCGGCCTCGCTCAAAATCACGGTCAAAATCACGGTCCAGATCCAGATCCAGGGAAAGGAGGAACGACCAGACACGACCGCAGCAATCAGCTCTTCCCTCCAGAGACAAGGTGGAGTCGCGATCAAAAGACAAGAGGAGACGCAGATCTAGATCCAGCTCAAGAGAGAGAAGGAAAGAAGAAGGATCATCATCGAAGAGTTCACAGAAAACTTCAGGCTCCTGTGTTTCATCCTCTAAAGACACAAGACAGTTACAGGCCAAGAAAAAAGAGGATACCAGTCGAAGCTCCCTCAAAGAGGACAAAGTTACAGGGAATAAACAGGACACTTCTTCCTGTACCACTGCCTCTAAAGTTAAAAAGGAAGGCAAAGATCTTAAGTCCAACAGCCAGGACACAACAGCAGAAATGATGAAGGAGATGAAGACTGTAAAAGAAATTAAGAAAGAAAAACAACCATTTCTTGATATGTTTGAAAATTCTCCTGTTACCAAACCAATCAAGGAAGAAGAGACTGACATCCATGCTTTGATGAAAGTCAAAAGCATAGATGAGGGGGGAAACAAAGAAGACCCCATCAAAACTGAGACATGTGAAAGCATCAAGACTGAGACTTGTGAAATCCCCATAATTAAATCTGAGCCAAGTTCCCCAGAAGCATGCCACTCCCCCTCTGTCACCTCATCTTCTATATTGACCACACCTGTTACAGCAGACAGCCTCCAGGATACAACCCCTCTGTCTGACCCGGTGCTACTGGCCTCCACTGAACAACCAAGCACTGTTGATTTGACTGTCCCTGTAAAGAAGGAAGTTCATCTACCCTCAGACTCTGATGATGACTTCAATGTCGACATGATGCTAGACAACTTGGACTATGTGAAGTCTGAGCATACAGAGGGGAGTGCTGTGTCTGTCAAACAAGAGAAGGAAGAAGAGGAGGGGAAGAATGAAGGAGGGCAGGTATCGACTGTAGTGGGAGCAAAATCCAAGACTCAGGTGAAGAGGGTTACCTGGAATATTCAGGAGCCCGAGGGGCCTCAACCAGAGAAGTCTGCAAGCAGTAAGTTTTGCTGAAAGATGACAACAGTTGATTTTGGCTGCTCCCATAACAACTAAAAAATTTCTACTTTTGAAAAGTAGCACATTCTTACATTTAACCAGCAAATGTTTGACATTTTTGCTTGGGGAAAATGACTGAAATAATTAATCGATTATGAGAATAGTTGCCAAATTTCTTTCGATAAACTAAGCGATTGAAATGACAAAGAATTTAGATGTAAAAAGTGATTCTGGACTAAGTTTTGCACACAATTGCCTCTCTTTGTTTTTGTTTTTTTTCTTTTTATATGCATGCATAGAACATTTGGGTATTTATCTTGACATTTTGTAGGATTTTTCTGATACTGATACCAATATGAGAAATGCCTCTGATACAACCTAAAATACTCGACTGTGTATCTGAGTATGTGAGTCTATGCAGCAATCCACTCAATTTATTAGCTCTGAAACAGGACCCTGCTACATCCTGTATACCTTTTTTTTCCAACTTGAGCCAGGCCATAGAAGAATGATATCAATCAAATCACGTCCATACAGGGTTAGTAGAGTACAGCTGTTAAATAATGGTAATATAGATTTCACCTATTCTTGAGAATTAGGATAAATCATGTCCTACCAAAAAACTAGAAGAACCCACATTATGTGTACCATGTTAGTCATTTTTTGTCTTATAAATGATATACATTGTTTATCACAAACACAAATTACTTTTTGTGTGTCTGACACAGTTGACAAAATTCAAGTCCTTAGCTGCAAAAAATGCCATTTAATAAAGTCTTATCTTTTAAAATATACTTTCCCAGCCTAATTCAAGAGTAAAAATCAAAACCCCCTCAAAATACAGTGTTTTCTAATTCTAAAGAATGAGTGATATATTTATTTTTTTAAACACATGGGTATGGATCAGTATAGGTCAAGGTCAAGGTTAAATTTATTTATATAGCACATTTAAAACAACCGAGGTTTACCCAAGTGATGTACATTCTAGAGAGCACCAAAGAATTAAAATACAACTATAGAAATATAAAAGTACAATAATATATATATATATATAATATATAATATACAGAATTTCAAATATTGAAATCGGTATCAGAAAGGAAAAATGGTATTGGAACATCTCTGATATGTTGCTTTGCAGGCACATCAAAAATGTGTTTCATATCTGGTTCTTAACTAAATATTTTCTGAATTCTTTCTTCCACAGAGCTGGCTCTGTATAAATTGAGACTAAAACAGGAAGGAGCTCGCAGACCCTCTTCAACAGGCCAGACATCCAGTCAGGTAGTTGAGAGTCATTTGTCCCTGCAGAGTTCACCTTATACTTCAGGCATCAGTTACTTTTAGAAATACACCAAATATTTAATGTGATTAAATAACCAGGGGGTGGCAGTGTTTGTCTAAAAAGAGCAAATGTATTTGTGTGGGGAAAGTCACGTGGCAGAAACTAAAACTAACACTGAAGCATTTTCAGGTTAAACGAAAGTAAAAGCTGTTCTGTGGAAATCAGAACTCTTGCTTGCACATCTAATGTAATCACTTATGTTACAGCAAATTTAATGAGGACTCAAGGGTCTTTAACTGCACAGCTGAGAGCAGGAATCCTCCCTATGAACCTTGAAGTTGGCAGATTTAAAAACATCCAGGAGGATGATAGATTATGTTGTTATTGTTTAGGAGAAGTTGACAATGAATCACATTTTCTTCTGTACTGTCCTTTTTATGAGTTAAGAATACAGATATTCAATGACATGTCTGTTCCAAATCCAGAAATGTTCTGGTGGTCTGATAATGACAGAATGGAATGGTTGTTTAATTTTAATGTTTATAAATGGGCTTATATTGTCTCTAAAGCTTGGAAAAAGCATCAGGATTGGTTATTTGTTTCACATGAATTGTAATTTATGTTGCTACTCTGGTTTCTTGTCTGTTTTGCTTGATAATGGTGTCTTGTAAGCCTGTTTGGGCTGGACACATTGCTTGTGCATGACATAATAATAAAAATTTATTGATTCATTCATTCATTATACATCACATGGCCATGTCTGTAGAGATGATATTAGGGATGTCAACATCTACATGTGTAAACGGGTACACGGATAACATCATAACCGTTTAGAAAAATCAATAACCGTGCACACGTCATTTTTTCCTCCTCCTCTTTCATTTCTCACAAATATATATAGTATTTTTAGGGGTGATCATGTTGCCTGAAAGCTTCAGATAATAACATTAACTAACTATACACTTAAATGTTCCCACTAGTGCAGTTTTTCGCATACATAATAGATGCATGGGGCGCAATGTTACGTTGATATAAAAAATAAAAAAAACCCGCAGGCAAGACAGCTGCTGTGTAGAATAGGCTGCGGAGGACTTGAAAAGAGCGCGGCGCTCATCATCTTCTCCATGCGCAAATGTCGTGCAGCTGAAAACAAAAACTGTTAATGGCTTGTTATTTTAGCCTATATTGTTGCGTGTTGTTATTGTTGGTTGGTGTTCTGTCGGCTTTTCACGACCTGATCACATATCCTCGCGTCTAAAGAGGAGGAAGAAAACATATTTCTTTCGCCAATTTTAGAGAATAATTGTGAGAGTCCCCTTCTACTTTTTTAACTTTGTGGATATAAAGGTGAAGTTTTTTCCTCTCACTTCAGCTTACTTTGGCTTCTTTTTGAGTTGCTTTCTCTCGCCAATTCCAGATTACTTTTACTGTGAGACGTATCTTAAAATTCAGACGCAGCTCCCGTTGCGAGAGAGGGATGTAGTTTGCACTTTAAGCTTAAAAATATAGCGCAACTGCGATAGAAAAAGATCATAAATCTCACCGGGTACATGTCGGTTAGACGTCCCGTTTACACGTGTAGAAAAAATTGTAAACGTTGACACCCCTAGATGATATAGTGATATGAGTTTAGTATGGCATAAGTCTATGTGAGATATGTCACAGCCCTAAATTACTTAATAATAGTAATAATGTTTCTATCCTCCTGTAATGTTTTAGACTTTTATCTTTCTGTTTTTAATCTCCCTTGAATTTTCACAGGACATCACTGCAGCTGTTAGTGACCCTTCCAAAAAGGGAGCCGTTGGTCCGCTCAGTAGCTCTTCTAGATCTGATGGTGTACAGCCTGAGGCGTTATCAAGCACTGGACAAGGAGAAGGAGAGGAAGGGGATTTGTCGAGGAAAGACAAGGTGAGTCTGGCTTTTGAATGTGTAAGCTTTGAACTGAATATTTCATGTCGTCATGATGATTTTTAATAAATATTACAGCTCCCTCCTACTTTGAGAATAATTGTAGAAACTATTTAATAACATTTATGATGTTCTACTCCACACCCTGCCAACAGTACTTGAAAAAGCTGCACATGCAGGAGAGAGCTATAGAGGAGGTGAAGCTAGCTATCAAGCCTTTCTACCAGAGGAGAGACATCAACAAGGATGAATACAAAGAGATTCTACGTAAAGCCGTACAGAAGGTGGGTTAAAAAGTTTGCCAAGATATACTGAAAGGCTTGTCACTGACTAACAACTTAAAGCTGTAATAGCTTTGAGCAACGAACTCAGGCATTTCACAGTGTCTCATTGAGAATTTTAATGTAATAACCTTGTCTTCCTGGTCATCAGGTGTGCCACAGCAAGAGTGGGGAGATCAACCCTGTGAAGGTGGGAAATCTGGTCAAGGCATACGTGGACAAATATAAACATGCTAGGAAACATAAGAAAGGAGAGGACTCAGGGAAGACACAGGAAGTTCAGAGTGAGGCCATGAAAATCTCTGACAGCCCATGAGGAGGCGTAAACTACAGGCAAGGACAGCCACTCCCATCGCAAATACTCATTCTCGTAGGTTATATTACAGTGTTTTACTAGGGTGGTCCTACCACTGGGCGTGATCTCTGACACAAACAGTTCACTAAGATTTGCTCACAGCTTCAAGATGGAACATTTTCTCTAATGTTGAGCTTTCTATCATAACTGACTTTGGAGGACAAATTGTTTTTGTTGATCACTTGAACAGCACCTGTTGGTGTCTTGTGCTTGGACCGTCACTGCCAAGAACCGGTGTTTTTGTGTAGTGCAGCTCAGAAACTTAATAGGAGATTTGGGGTTGTGCCTTAAAGAGGCAAATCTCAAAAGACCCTTCCATGGAGTGATAAATCAGGTAGCTTTCTCCACAGGCATATCACTGGGAGGATGCAGCGTGGGCTTTGAGTTTTCTATGTTTCTTTTGTTTTGTGGGAGGGAGGGGGTATTTATCAGTGGAAAAACTCATTTTGTTGGTCAAGAAGTGGCATAAAAGTATGCAGAGTATGCATATTGAAGACATTTGTCACACTAAGGAAAGACACTTATGCAATTTTTGTAGAAAATTTATCAGTAGAGTAATTAAACAATTTTAGATTTGGTTGTAAATAATATAGATTTGATATATCCACTTATATGTTCCTTCCACCTCTGTTTCGAATGACTGACATAAATGGTTCTAGTTTGTAGACTTGATTTGTTTTTGTTTTTTATTTGAAAGCCTCTGTTATCTGTCTTCCACATTTCTAATATCCATGTCTAATGAGCTAAATGTAGTCCAGCGTTGTACTACAGGTGAATTCTGGTTCAGTAGTTTAATAATTCTCAAATGACAGTGTCTTCTCTTTAGGCATACTTGTTTTCTCGTGTTCTCAACATTATCCTTTTTTCAAATGTTGTCTGAAATGTAGAAAACCATTTTTAGAGAACCAGGGAATATTTTGTTTTTGTGCCAAATGAGTAAAAATAATACTAATAAAAAAGAAGTGCACCTTTTCCCTGAATAGATGAGATTTAATTTGTACATTACATTCTGTTTTTTAACAGTGGAGTCTAATACACCACAATATAGTTGGTTATATTTTATTTTTGAGTGAAAAGGGATATAACCAGGGCTGGGTATCTGTAGTCGACTGAAATATCCCAGTACAATACCAGCATTCAGTCCTTCTCGTACCTAGATCAAGAAAAAATACTTTGTGTCATTTTGCTCACAGCCAATGACTGCAAGCATTCTTCGATTTAATGCACTTGTGATTGGCCCACTACTGCAGCAGCTGCAACTCTGAGTCAGAGTCTGAGATGTGGTGAAGTAGAATGTGGTGTGTTTGACGGACTTGGCTTTCAATCTCCTGACCAGATGTTCGAAAGTATGCCTATACTGCACACCTGTGTTGTCTGATTAAAAATAAATGCATAAAATGCGGAAGGATTTTCAGGAATGCATCCATTTACACGATGGGCATTGACTGAAGTAGAAGTACTCTGTGTATCAGCATCACTTCAGAGTACTGCTAAGGTTATTTTTAAAATGATATCCAGCCCTAGTTATAACACAGACTTTGTGTCTCAATGGTCGAGATGCAGCGTCTATTAGCTTGCAAAAATGTTAAGGTATAGATTTTGCCACGGTCCAACCTGGTGCTCTCATGTCCACAAACATTTTAACTAAAGTTTTTTTGTTTTTTGTTTTTTTTGGATTCCATGTTTATTAATAAGTATTAAGCTCATTTTTGGAATAATATAATGGTTTTGTGAGATCAATCTATAGTCCATGTACTGGAACATCTGTGGAACATCTCATAAGTCACAGCATTTCCAAGGTAGGTATGATAGAAGTAAATAAATAAAGTAAATACATGGCTGTAGTTGGGAACATTAACAGAATCCTTTCAGTGTCTGCATTGGTTAATTACAGCCTTATTATGACTGCTTTGTCATTGTGTCTTTAGCCCAAACTCATGGTGATATCTTTCACTTTTCTGCATTATTCTTAAACAGAAATGTTCATGAGAAACCAACTCGGCTTGTTCATCATTTTATTGTCTATACTCATCAGTTTGCCTCCTGTAAAGACTCATTAGGTTGGTGGTTGGACTTGCCTTGTAATTTGGTGTCATGTTTAATTTGGCTTTTTAAAGCCAAGGTTTAGGAGTGGAAGAATCTCAAAAAACAGGTGCTCATGTTTATCTGAATGTATTTTACCTTTTTTTTCTGCATTTACTTGATCAAACAGGCCAGGTGTTTCTAAGAGAAAACACAAATGATAATAAATCACTGAATAGTGAAAAAAAATTTTTTTTGAAATTAATTCAAGTTCTTGATCATATTCTGTCCTGTTGTCATATTTGGGGGTTTTGAGGATTTGGGGCTTGAAGTGGTAACATCTGAAGATATACATTGCCAATCACGCTGATGGCCTTTGCTATGAGCACCTCGTATGTCATTCCAGACTGAGCCACCACAGAATGAAAACAGCTGCTTAGTCATCATTTGTATTTTCTTTTCAGGGACAATATTTAATAATTTAATAAAAATTGTCTTAATTTCTTTTTGATCATAATGGACAAACCCGAAGCTACAGTACAAGGGCTCAGCTGCTACAGAGACTGAAAACTATAAATATATTTAATGTTAAAACTGATCAACTTTTTTGTAAATATACACTCATTCTTAAGTTGATGCCAGCAACTCATTCCAAAAAAGCTGGGACAGGAGCAACACAGTACGTGGAAAGTTCAAAGAAACACCACAGATAAACTCAGAACTTTCCACAGATAAACAGGTTAATTGGTAACAGGTGATAGTATCCTGATGTGGTATGACAGGGACATCTCTGACAGGTTCAGGCAAGCAAAAGTGGAAATGTGTGCTGTCTGGCAGATTCGCATTTCAGATTCTTTCTGGAAATCTTTGGCATTTTTGTCTTCTGGGCGAAACAGGAAAAGGACTGTACAGATTTTTACCAGCCCCAAAGTTCAAAAGCCAGCAACTGTGATGGTATGAGGGTGTGTTAGTGTCCATGGTACAGGCAACTGTCACATTTGTGAAGGCACCGTTAATGCTGAAAGTACCATACAGTACAGGTTCTGGAGCAACATTATGCTTCCATCCAGATGACAGTTTTTTCAGAAACGCATTTGCTTAGTTAAGCAAGACAATGTCAAAACACATTCTCCATGTGTTACAACAGCATGGCTTTTAAATAAAAGAGTGCAGCTACTAGACCAGCCAGCCTACAGTCCAGACCTGTCTCCTGATAAAAATGAGTGGTGCATTTTAGAGCTGTAGCCAGATACCACCAGAATTTTAGACTTTGATACAATGAAAGTATATACCTCTTGTGATAACACTGTGAAAAGGGGAAAAAAAGTCTTAGGCACAGAAATATTGAACGTTTTTTTTTTCTTTTTTTAAATTAATAGCCTGCGCACAGTACAGAAAAAGTGACTGAACATGTCTGATTTTGCTGCAAGCTAAATTTCAGGCAGAACAAAAGAATGACCTGAGACCTGAATGAGCTTTTTTGTTTTGTTTTGGTGGTTCCGTTACTATCAGATATTAGTATATTGATTTTTAAGCGTGATATTGAAAGAGTATTGATATTTTGGCATTTTTGACAACCTTAGCACATTATGAAGCACAAAATAAAACAGAGATCCCGGACTGTTGAGCAATTGAAGTTGGATATCATGGGGAAGCATTTTACTTTAGAATGAGTGTATATTTACAAAACAAACTTTAGCTCAAAAAAGATTTGCAAATCATGCATTCTGTTTTTATTTACATTTTCCGCATTGTCCCAGCTAATTTGGAACTGGGGTTGTAAGAAGATATATTACTTCCCAGTATTTATGAGTCATATATTGCTGATAATAAATGAATGAGACCTCATTCAAGGTTACACAACAGTTTATTTTGATTGCAAATAATGCCAGTTAGGATTACATAGTATGAAAAGTGCAAGATTTCCAGGAAATTATAAAAAATGTTAAAAAGTTCTGGAGTGTAAAACAATTCACCATAGACATGTATATATTGCCTTAAATGGCAGTATGACACAAAAAACTTATTCAACTTGACCCTTTGACCCTAATCTGCATTTTACAAGCTCATAGTTGTGATCTAACAGCTTTACATATAAAGCATCATTTGGTTACTTCATACATATAATATAAATTGCCATTACTCTACATTTCATTAGGAGAGAATTGAATATTTACAGTACTCTTATAAAAGGTTATTCTAAGGCAAGGCCATTGGCCACTTCAGTAAGTAACAATCCAAGAGAGGAGTCCATTTCTACTCATGTAGTGATCAACATTGTCAGTTTTTTCAAACAGTTTGTGACTTAAAGAGAACATAAGGTGAACAGGAGATAATACAAAGCAGTAGAGTGGAGTTACAGTTAATCAATAATGATATTATGCAATACCCAATGGTTTATTCCTGTTTCCTCTGCTGTGTCACATTCAACAGGTCACCAGTTTGACTTTGATTTTAATGAAGCTTGGGGTAAGATCAGGATGTGGTGCATCATATGTAGTCGAAATAGTCCCTCTCAGGGTGGAGTGCAAGATAAAATTTCACATCTGAGGTAGAAAAGGTGCAGCAGGTTGTCCTGGCTCTAGCTCAGCCATTGGCAGACCAAAGACAGAGTTAATGAGATCAAAGAGGCTGTTGTGCGAGATCTGCAGGCTGACGTTGGCGCTGTGAAGAGACGAAGCCCCCTCCATGTGGGCAATCTCATGGAAGTGTCGACAGATCAGAGGGACCACCTACAGTAGAGGGGCGAAGGGGCAGACACATTTAAAAACTGCAAAAACTGAAAGGAGCTGAAATCAAACACTACATCTGTCTTTGAGGTGAAGTTGTGGCAAAATGAGTGATAATGAAAGAGCGTTACCTTGACGACGATGAGCTTCTTCTCCAAAGCTTTTCCATCTGGAAACTTCTCTCCGAAGCACATGTTGATGGTGTACTCAGGAGAGCCACCATTGTTCTCTCTAAACTGTTTCAGTTCTGAACACAGATAAAGGCGGAACCATTTATTTTACAGTGCAAGCAGAATGAAATACGTGAAATTAAATTTAACATGAACAATACTTGTGATAAGCCGTTGTTTTGTTCACAGAAATGAGCAAGAAATTGACACCTACCATTCACATACTTCTCAAAGCTGAGGAGCTCCACCATGGTGTTCTGGGGCAGCTTTCTTGGGTCTGGGTGAGCAACTAAGGGGTCACTGTTGCTGGCAAACACATGGCACCTGTCCTGCCTCCAGGCATAGATGCCAGTCTCCCGTACCTCCAGCAGTAGACCTTTCTGGATGCTGTTCAGGATGCGGTTGGTGTATTCAATCTGGTTTAAAAAATGGTTGTGTTTATAAAGACTCTGACAATGTACAGCAGATTGTTGTGTAGAAACTTGACGGGATACTCCACCCTTAATTATTTTGATTTCCATTGCATTCTAGCAATGTCATAAAACATGTTTTTGAATGTATCTGATTTGCCTACTTTCTGACAATCCCCAGAGAGCTGATGAATTATTAGAGGTACAGATGGAGAGAGCCACAGCAAGGCAGGATTGAGAAAGGTATGTCGCACACTCCAAGCACTTTTCATTACTTAAGTATTCGTTTAGTGAGGCTAAAGTCGGTGGACAAATTGCTATCTCTTCCTCCTGGGATGGATTTCTATATCTCTTGCTGAAAAGCCTGTTCAGATTGTTGAGTCTCAAAAGAAGTTCTTGTGCTAATCCCAAAATCCGATCTTTGAATTCAAGCTGATCAAAGTTCTTGTGAAGGAGCAAACTCCAAACTTTTTACAGCCCTCTCTCAAAGTGAAAGTATTTTGAATGACACTGTTTGGTCCCTGTTTTGTTACAGCCAAACAATACACTTTTTGCGTTCTCTTTGTGGATTTTTGTATCATTTACTTACCTTTACTGAATGTCTTCACAAAATTGGCCGAGAAAAGTGAACAGAATATTTAACAGGTGTTTTTCCGCAGTTTTTGGTGGAATTTCTTTAAGTCACACAAAATGTCCAACTGATGCAACTATGTACCTGTTTGTGGTCCAGCAGACCATCAGTGGAGGGGAAGCAGAGATGCTGGGCGTTGAGCTCAGGGGCCTCGTGGTGGTAGTGGAGCTGCAGACGGTCAGTGTTGAACGTGGTCTTGAGCATTTCTTTTTTCCTGTAGTGGATGGAGACCTCCAGGTCGTATATATTTGGCTGCAGAGGTATATTGAGAACTGGTGGAGGATTTGCTGTAAAAACAAACAAACAAGTGAAACATGTAACAATAAATTATTAAAGACCACATCTATGATTTATTGTAAACTTTTTCCAGTACAGTATTTCATTTCAATAAAGTAATTCTGATTTTATTTAGCTGAGCATACCCTCGTAGTAAGACGGCTGCTCTGGTAACACTGGTGGCTGGATCTCAGCTGCTACAGGATAGTTTCCAGGGAGAGCTAGATTTTGCTGATCATAGTTCTCTACCCACGGCTGCTCCCCTATTTAAGACAATAAAAAGCAGAATAAACTCCATTTGACATTCATTATAAAGAAGAGGAACCATAAACAGGTGGAGAGAATGTTATTAGCTTGTACAGTATTTCCCTTTGGACAAAACTCCTGTACCTGATGGATGATTCCCAAGATCCAAGGCCATGAAGTTGCAAAGCAGATTGTTCTGTTTGGAGGAAAAAGGCTGAGTATTAATTGGTACGTATTAAAAGGGAAGCAAACATGATTAAGACACAGAGAAAGAAGACAGTGAAGTGAAAGTGTGCTCCAGGCAATACCTCAGTTCCTGAGGGGAAGCACTCTATGGGAGAGCTGTAGATATCGTCTGAATCCTCCTGGGAGCTTTGTGTTGGCAGATTTTCATAGTTGTCTGCAGATAAAGAGAACAGGCTCACTTTCATTTGCATTCAGACTCCGAAAGGTTCCATACTGGCAGGCTTGGATCAAGTTACACTTACACTCAGTGTTGATGATCTCATAGATTTTATGAGGATCATCTGAATTCTTGGAATTATCCTTTATCATCTTGAAGCGCACAGAGAGGTTGTTCAGAGCGCATCTGAAGTTTGTTTTCCACCTGACTTTGTCGTTGGGGAACTCGTTGATTTTACCACTGGCTACTGCCCATGCCTGTCGACCATACAAAGAGATGTTTACACAGTTACTATAATGGCCACCAAGTTTGATTGTAAGATTGTTTGTTTGTAATGGAATATTTCTTTTAGCACTTTACAATGTGTCATTGCTCACTTTGCCTCCACTTAAACTAAAGAAGGTGAAAATGCCAACACTGGTGCTGGCGTGTTATAATTGCACCTGATGACACCTGCCATAAATCAGAGCTCTGACAGTAATGAAATGTAGGAATTCCTAATGAGCAGTCACTGTTTATGATCGGTATTATACTGTTGCTGTATTTGTGTCAGACAGATGTAAACAAAGCCCTGAGTATTTTTTTTATCTCATCAGATAATACCAGTAGGCTATTGCAGAGACAAATTTAATAGAGGCCCTTGGACCTACCCGGAATATTTTACTGTCCTCATCGTTACAGTCCTTTCTAGAGTTGTGCTTCCAGGGGACTCTGAACTTGTTTTGGCCCACATAGCACAGGCCCGTGTACTGGCCCGTCTCCACCTGCTCTATGAGCCAGCTGGCAAACTGAGGCTTGGGAAGGCTGAGAGGAAACATGACAGATCAGCACGTCTCTTTAAAAAAAACATCTCAATAAGAGGAAACGCAGAGAGGAATTAGAGACAAGCATTTTAACCACACACACATACACAAGACGCAGCTAAGTAATGTGGTAACACAGTAGAGTGTTTTTTGTTCTTATGCAGATATTCAAAAACATAAAATACCCTCTGTGATCCCCTAACATGGTCTGTCCAAACAATATGCAGCAACATGCACACTTCACTAGACTCATTCAGCAGCTTATTATAGCAAAAGACACGAATAAACCTACATACACAGCAAGTTTTACAAGGGGGAACTGACTCTTTCACAAGTAATCTACTCACATCAACACAAAGCAAAATAATGATAACATCATTATGAGAGAGATGGTTTTCTCCCTACCTTTGCATTTCTTAGCAGAAGTGTTGCTCTCCTCAGATCTCTCACTCTAACTCCTCAGAGCACTTTTGCTGCAGTTATACAGACCGGATCAGAATGACATCATGTGAGAGTTTAATATCTCCTCCCCCGGTGGGAGGGAGGGGAGGTGGGCGGCTCCATTTCCAACAAACGGGTTTGTTTGATTCACGGGGACAAGCGAGACACCCCTTCCGCCTTGTATCGAGCTGTAAATATGCTGTGGAGCTGTGGAGCTGCTCTCTCCAGATAAATCCAACACGCCCTCTGCTCACCGGATGCGTAAAATTGGTTGAACTGGAATTTCTCCCTCGGACAAATTACCGAGAGAAACTGAAAGTCGTTGCGTTTGTTGCATCACCACGTCACTCGTGTTTCATCATGAAAATGTTTTTTTTAGCCCTCTAAAGCCACTAGAGCCAAGACTTAAGTTTACTCAAGAAAAATTAATGACTGGCATTTGTCTGGTACTTTGAAACAACCTTACTGTAATTCAGGGAAATCTCATTTTGTTATCATTTTGGGTTTATTGCTTTTTGATCTCTCTTGACTTAAACTTGTCTTTTTCTAAACAGTGATTCTACTGTAATTGGTAAATAATAACTAGTAATTAGGATTTAGTCGTTTTAAAGTCAATATGTAAGGATCATAACATATCATTCTGTACATATGATGCTAAAACTATGTCATAAGTGACACAAATTATAAAATGATGCATCGACATTTAGAATATAAACCTTTTTGACACCAACCACTTTGACATGAAATAGTTAAACTAGCTGACTAACTGAGCCCCTTTTTGCTGGGACCCAACTTTTTTCTTTCCTGTTTTCTGTATTAGGTATATGCTAGGCTTGTCTATGTTTAAAAGTAAATCACATTTTGAAGATAATTGATGTTGCTGGAGGACCTGTAAAAGTGACAAATAGGCACATCTTAGGTTAACTAATATTAGCAAAATGCTTGCTAACTAGTTAGCTAATCTACAGCAGTCGCTAACCCGCTAGTTAGATCTGATAGCTAATGTAAGCAAAACACTAGCTAACTAGCTAGCTAATCTACTACTAATCACGTGTCAGCTAGTTTAGTCTAAAAGCTAATGTTAGAAAAAAATGTCTTTTCAACGTTGATGAGTATATTACTTAGTATGTATACCTACAGGAGACTGGAAATAATAAAGTTCACTAAAATTCCACCACATACCAACTATTAGCACAGTGCAAAAAGGGGCGGGGCTTAAAATGGTGCTTTAAGGTACTGTTTCATTCAGGTCAAACAGAGTCAGTGTTGCATGTTGGCCCACCTGACTGCCACACTAAATGGAACAGGACCATAATTAGCTATTACTGGTAACACTTGTGTTTTCCCTAATATTTCATATCTATATTACTGTCATGAAAAAATTCTGTTATGGTGAATCCAGAAAAATATGGCGTGACTTCAATATTTCACACTTAATAGACACCATATAGTTGTAATGTAATACTGGCAAAACGGATACACATACTATTTCAGCTAAATACAACATTTGATGTGATCAAAATGACCCAAAAGACACTCAATTTTTACCAGTGATTATAAACAAGCAACAATACATATGTTGTGGTACAGTAGGGATGATTTGAGATCATATTTCTGTCAAATGTCAAAATATTTCAAAAAAGGTGGTTTATAATATTAAGGTTTTTCGGCTACATTACAACGTGGCACTGCATATTTCTTTTGAAATAACTTACGCATACTGATGGTAATATTTAAGGTCCACCACTCACCTAAGTCAGGTCATTTCAACTTCAAGGGTAAGTGGGCTGAATAGGAAAATCATCAGGGGTTTGTGTGCCATACAGACTACTTTGTCAATTAATGTCTGCAAATAACTATGTAATGTTAATAAATAATAGTCTTTCATCATAGATGCATTCCTTCGCACAATAAATGCACTGGTTTGTCATTTGTTGCAGCTGACAAAGTAAATACTTGTCAGTCAGTCAGTCACTTGTCATTCTAGCCCAGAGTGCATTGAGAGGCTTGACTGAGTGAATGGCAGGTGTGGAGTGGTATAATCCTGTTCCAGCCAATCATAGCACATATATGCATTCAAAATTTGTAACTGATACCATAGTGGTTCAGATAATACTTTGTAAATTTCAGATGTTTCAAAATATCTCAGAGATATGTACCCAGGTTTTATTTGTCATATCACACACAAGTAGCTTCAGTCCAGATAACAAGTGGTCTCTCTGTTGGTTAAGAGGCTGAGGCAGCTGATGCACTTTTGGAAAACTCACTAAAATAGCGTCCCAGGAAACCACCCCGTTCCATTGAATTAAGATAAATCCACCAGTGAATGTACCACAGTTTGTAATAAATGTGCAGAGTATTCAAGTGTTTTTTGGGGGACTTTCAGAGTGAGAATCCTGCAGGTGCATGGTTGTGTCATGTGTGTGAGACAGAACACAGTATTTATAACCTGTGGGGATGCCCTTATCTGCAGGACATACATTTTAGTCTATAGTACTGAAAACCACTACCAAGCTTGCTCCAGACAAGGCTTCACTTCTTCTTTCTACAGTCAGTGTTTCCTAAGTTCACTGCACAGGAAAGCACAACTGTGAAATATTATTTTCTTCTTCCTCCTCTTGTTGGGTCTTATCCAACCTTTTAACCACACTCACTGTACAAAAGATCACGCACTACCCTGTGCCACGCATGCTGAAGGTCACTCAATCTACTTCTCTTTACTTGCTCTCTCAGGGAGATTTGATTTCTGCTGTGTGACTGTGTCCTGACCACTGACTGCTTTACTGAGGCATCATAACACCCACGGATTAGCCTGCCGCTGTTTAAGAAATATAGCTCGTACAGGCCTACAGCCCAGCATGCATGTGTCTGGAATGGGGAAGTGATACATTCTCTAATGGAGCGCTTCCCTTTTCCTGATCACTGGAAATGGTGCTCAGTACTCGGAGACAGAAAACATTGGCTCCATTGCAGCCACTGTGGAAGGATGTAGTCTGGTTACTGAAGACCACATGGAAGGTTCACATCCTATTTCACACTTTTATTTACAATGCAAAGGTAATATCATAATGTCAGCTTGTATTTAAAGCCAAATGGTGATAACCAATAGTTGTGTTGAAGAAGTTGGAACATAGGCTACAGAAAAGTTGAGTGTTTTGCCCTGAGCACATTTCTTGTCTTCTACTGTGGCCCAGAAAAAATACAGTGTTACAAGGGGACCCAAATCTGAGACACAGGCGGGCAGATAGGGTGAAGAAAAGAGGGTTTACTATAAGTCTTGCAGCGAAGATTGATGGCGTGAGCAGGTTGGAGTTGCATTAGGGTAGCAGGCAAGCAGGGCAGACAGGCAGATGAGGAGGATCCTGAGTCACAAAAGAAAGACGGGTAGCGACAGGTTAGGAATCAACACGGAGAATACATTACAAGTGCTAGAGAACACTTGAAACTAGGAAGAGAACCACTCAGGACAATATGAGACTGTATCAAGCCTGTATCAAACAGACACAATCAAGATTAATGTTTTTAAAAGGAGATTTTATTTTTTAAATTCCTTTTTATCTCTTTAACAAACAGAAAGATATACACTCTATCATCCTTATCTCCCTCACCCACATGTGCCATATTAAGAGTAATGTTGACTTCAGGCATTGGTAAAAGAGTTTCGGTATGTCTTAAAGAACCTGTGGCAGTTCTCATAACAGCCACACCCCTTACCTATGAATAAGACTTTGGCAGCCCTCAGCTTTATTTGGAGCGTGTGTGTGTGTCATTGTATTCCTGTGAAGGCGGGACTGAGAGGAAAACAGTATCAGATGTGATGCTTTAGTCATAAGAATTTTTTATCTTCATCCAATTTTAGTTTTATAATTTCTACACAGGTCTGGCAGATACAACCTATTCTTGCCTTTTAGATACAGTGTTTACATTTTTTGAATGGTTGAGGCTATTAATGATTTAACGTTATTATAGTACATATACACACACGTTTGCTCAGCCTCCTCCAGATTCAATTACATATGTCACCTCTCTCCCTGGGTTTTAAAGATGGTCCATGATCCCCCTTGACCAACTGACAAGAGTTTGAGTACTTGTGGATGTGTGCTTTTTGGTTTTGTTGTCCAAGTAAACTGGAGTTTAGCTCCAGAATGCCGTAGCCTGTAATAAATTTCACAATGTTTTATATTGTTTGCCAGGTCAGCCCTGTGAGAGACCTGTCCAGCGTGTACCCAGCCTCTTGCCCAATGTCAGCTGGCTACAACCGCCTGCATCCCTCCAAAGGAGAAATGGTTATGGATGGATAGAATAATGGAAGAATAGATATATGGATGGATGGATGGATGGATGGATGGATTGAAGATATCAGTGCTATATCAGGTGAATTCCAACAAATACTCATCTGAAAATGAAAACATTTACCCAATACTTCTACGTGACCAAGATCAGGCATATGGTTTGATGATTTTCAAGATAACTGCTGTGCAAAAAAGCACAACAATGCAGACTTCCTCATGGGCAAAGGTTATCACTGACATCTTTGTCAGATTCTGGTTAAGCACATGTGATAAATGAACTGGCTGGTTAAGGGAGGGTTTTCACTTATGTTTGCTGCAGCGCCCTCTGCCGTTGGGTGTCTGGAGGGCCAGGCAGAGGTTGGAGTTAAAGGGGAAATCCACAAGGTTGAAAGTGGGGAATGCCACACAAAGCACAAGCACTCAGAGATGCATGAAAAAGCACACAGGCCAAAACAGTTATGTATTACTGCACAGTCAAATTACCCAAAAAACACATACACACACACATGTTTTCTTATGTCATTTTTTGGGACATTACATAGACTTAAAACATTTCCCTACCCATAACTACTAGCTGTGTATCACTAACACTTTCCCTAACATTAACATAACCCCATCCTTAACCTCAGGCCCCAAAATAAGCATTTTATCCAACTTGGGGCATGACTTTTGTCCCCAGTAGCCATGCTCAGTTAATTGGTCTTAATTCTGAAATGTTTCCCTGGAAACAGCTTAAGTCACTGGATTGCTCACTGGTCATAAATTGGATACATGTGATATGGTTGCAGTCTTTGCTATACTTTTAACTCAATGAACTTTTAACTTTAATGAACTTTAATGAGTATCATTCTATGCAAGTTTGAAGATATGTGGTTTGAAAACATCTTTTGCAAGCCAAAATTAGGGGAATATGTTCATATTAAACAAAAGCTGCAGTTATATAATTGAGAAAATTGTTAACATTAACATGTTGCTTTGAACATACTGCATGTTAGGAAAGACACAGGAAACTGTGAACAAGCATTTAAATGTAAAACAAATGATCAAACACTGAAATGTGCCTCACTGTCTTGTTCTGAGGAGGGTTATGATAGTTTGATTTTATAGAGTGTGTTGCTAGGTAAGGTAATGAACCCTAAAGTGTACCTTAAAAATAATTTTTGAAAATTTCTTCAAATTATGTTTACTTGGTCTATTTTATGACAAAAAAACATAACATTTTTTACCAACTGGATTCATAATGCGTACCATAGAGAGTTATTGTCACGTGCCTCACAAAGTCATAACATAATGATATCTTCACAAATCAATAGCTATTGCTCTCTGTTCATCAGCTGGAAGTTGAAATTCATGGCTTCACGTGGCTTAATTAACACAAATTAACAGCATTAAGTAATACTAGATGATGATAGTGAATTAATTAATTATGGTAGACTTAATTAACAGTAATTCATATAAAACTCAGTCTGTAAAGTTGCTGATGTGGTAAACATTAATGCATGACTTAGTTCTTCTTGAGTCTTACATTAACTCATGATGATCTGTGCATCATTTAAGCATTAATTAATGAATTATAGTGGGTCAGTATAAGAAATAGATCATTACCTGTATATATATATATATATATATATATATATATATATATATATATATATATATATATATATATATATATATATAAAATAATTAAGTAATTACCAAAATCATTTTTTATGTTTCTGTAATGGTTAATACACCAGTATGTTGAAGCTCTTTAACCGAAATGATATTTTTAATGCTAAAATATAATTATTATTGTTATCTATGAATTTTCAAATTTAAAAAAATAGTAAAGCACATTATTATTTCTTGATTAAGATGTCGCCATTATTGAGGCCTGCAAACATCCAGAAACACCTCAGATTTGCCTGGGAGCACAAACACTGGACTGTTGATGACTGGAAGAAGGTACTCTGGACGGACGAGTCCAAGTTTGAACTCTTCGGTCAACATCGTCGTGTTTATGTGCGCAGAAAAGCTGGACAACGTTTTGATGCCAGATGCACTGCACCCACAGTGAAACGTGGTGGAGATTACATGGGGTTCCATTTGTGGGCAAATTAGTGAAAAATCGACGGTATCATGAACAAGAACGTCTACCACAACATCTTAGTGCATCATGGAATCCCTTTTGGACTGAATCTGATTGGTCGTGGGATCATACCAACAAGATAATGACCCCAAGCACACTTCAAAGCTGTGCAGAGAGTATTTGACCAAGAAAAAGGAATCTGGAGTCCTGGAACTGACGGACTGGCGAAGTCAAAGTCCGGATTTGAATCCTACTGAACAACTTTGGGATTTAGTTGGTACAAAGATTGATCGCACAAAATCTTAATCTAAAGCAAGTCTGTGGAAACAGCTATTTGTAACTCAATAACAAAAGAGACTGTCGAAAAGTCCATAAAAACAATGCCAACAAGAATGCAGG
>JAJHUR010132798.1:1182-17876 GCA_027495735.1 Lutjanus campechanus | reverse complement strand
CTGTACCCGTGTGTCAGTCAGTCTGTACCTGTGTCAGTCAGTCTGTACCTGAGTGTCAGTCAGTCTGTACCCGTGTGTCAGTCAGTCTGTACCCGTGTGTCAGTCAGTCTGTACCCGTGTGTCAGTCAGTCTGTACCTGAGTGTCAGTCAGTCTGTACCCGTGTGTCAGTCAGTCTGTACCTGAGTGTCAGTCAGTCTGTACCTGTGTGTCAGTCAGTCTGTACCCGTGTGTCAGTCAGTCTTTACCCGTGTGTCAGTCAGTCTGTACCGTGTGTCAGTCAGTCTGTACCTGTGTCAGTCAGTCTGTACCCGTGTGTCAGTCAGTCTGTACCCGTGTGTCAGTCAGTCTGTACCCGTGTGTCAGTCAGTCTGTACCTGTGTGTCAGTCAGTCTGTATCTGTGTGTCAGTCAGTCTGTACCCGTGTGTCAGTCAGTCTGTACCTGAGTGTCAGTCAGTCTGTACCTGTGTGTCAGTCTTACCTGGACGACATACTCGATGGTGGAGAACTGAGGCAGCAGCTCAGCAGGTTGGTTCACCTCAGAGATTCCAGCGTAAGATGGAGGAAACTGAAACACATTTTTGTGACTTTTAGGAAATGAAAGTACCAAATAACAAGTTCACTGCAACAGTATTTTAATTTTGAATCATTTTAATTTTACTTTTAATCACCTGTGAAGATTCAGAATAATTCATCCCTCTACTATAATATTCTCTGAGAGAAAACTGATGCAGCAGGTTTTACAAAATACTCAGTCTGTCCTTTAAAACTTTACTTTTGTGTAGCTGTGTTGATTTTCTGATCTGATCTAATGGTGGTTTCCTGTCAGAAAAGTCTGTCTGACAGAAAGGTATTCTGAATACAGCATACACTTAAACCGATATTGATTTTTTAGGAGTCTGAAATAAAAAAAGAAAGTCGTCATATTTAGAGAAAAAAGTCATCATATTTTCAAAGAAAAGTTTAAAATAGGTCGTCATATTTAGAAAAAAGCGTTGTTAAAAAGTTGTCATATTTGGAGACAAAAGTTGTTATAAAATAAACAAAAATCTCGCCAACAGTGGTGATGCTCAGAGAAAATGTCCTGAAGGTAACACGCTGGAGCTCAGTTCAGAAAACGTGAACTGTCCCTTTAAGCTGTGATTTAGAATAACAAAGTTCAAAGTGAGAACAGGACGTGTTGATACTGAACCTGGTTCCTCTGGTAACAGAAGTTACAGGCCCACAGTTTGGCTCTGTAGTCCACTTGGCTGAAACACACAGACAGGCGGCAGTTAGACAGGTGGATGACTTTACAGACCCCGCCCCCTGCCTGTGACATCACACAGGTGCCCGGCCACGCGTACGTACCACAGTGGGTTGAGGACGGCGCGGCAGGTGGCGCGGCTGCAGAGAACCGGTTCGTACTGGATGGGCGGCAGGTCGGGTCGCTCCTTCAGCGGCGTGAACAGAGCCGCCACCGGCACCACCATCCGGGTCGCCTCGAGCCGGCTCGACGGCCACACGTTCCAGCTGAACCGCACGCCGTCACGCTCCTCATTCTGCGCGATGTACTCTGGGAAGGTCGCCATGGCAACACTGGGAGATGGGAGGGGTCGCACACACTGTCAGACAAAAGCTGGGGGGGGGTTACATCAGAGTACTGAAGTACTCCTGAGTACTACTGCAGAGGTACCATCTTTATACCATAATAGAACCCGCTGGACTGATCCGAGACAGAACCTCCTTTCAAGGGAGACCTGTCCAAGATGGTCAGCAGCAAAACACAAAACTGCAGACAAAGACACACAGGGAGACAAAATACAACTCACAAAGACTAAAATTTGCATAAAGAAAAAGTAATAGATAAAAGATAAAACCCATAGCATTTAAAGATGTTCCCCATGTTCTCAGTAGAACCTCCTGGTTGGATTCTTGTTAGCACATTTAGAAAGATAGAAAGGTTCTGGATATGACCTCCAGAGAGGGTTCTATGTGGAACTATTGCACCATAAAAGGGTTCTCTGTAGAACCTCTCACAGCGGGTTCCTTTCCTTTTATGTTGTGTTCTAGGTAGAACTCTTTGAAAGGGTTCCAAGTGATCTTCTATAAAAAAGTTCTAACAGGAAACAAAAATGGTTCTGCTATGGGGACAAGCTGAAGAACCCTATATGGTTCTAGTTCTCAGCATTATTTCTGAGGGTGTATGTACCGCTGTCAGAGAACGTGGAACATGTTGCTGTGGAGATAAAACTTTGATCGATGGGCTGTTTGATAAATGCAATATTTTTAAGATTTTGTCAGTCTGATTCATTGATTGTTAATTTTACCAATGATTGATTAAGGACAGAGCTGACAGTCTGCAGTTCTGATATCTGGATTAATTGTGCAGCTCCTGACAGTGAAGACAAACTTTAAAACAACATCAGGGACCAAATCTAAAGAAAAATATGATTAAACTATTTAAATAAGTCGGGAAACGTGAGCTTTTTCAAAATTCTACAAAAGTTGTACAGAGTTTGGTTGGTGGCCTTTCAGCAGGGCTCTGAACTGTGTTACTGCAGCTCCGAGTTCATCATAAAAATACATATATATCAATATTTATCTGCAAGATTCGGAAAAACCTTCTTATCAGATTTAATGTCTTAAAAACTATGACATTCCTCCACCTCTAACACCACCTCTCCCACCTGAAGAGCCACCAACCAAACTCTGTACAATTTTCTCCCCATTTAACGAAAAATATCACAGAACTTTCAGAAGACTGTAGTGCAGTAAAGATAGAAAGTTTCAGATCGAAGCTGTCTGAAATCGACAGACTGCAGGTTAATCAATCGATCAGAGCCAATAATCAATTCACCCATCAGATAACCGTTAATATTTAACTTTGATATTTAAAGTCCAGCCTTTTTGATCTGATCTGATTTAAATGATGCTGCGACAGTGAACATGCTGACGTCAGTAGGTACCTGGATGACCCGGGCAGGTGAGGTACGTGTGTGTGAGTGTCTCACCTGAACCTGAAGCTTTTCACTCCAACACAAACTAAATAAAACTGTTTTTTTTATAGTCTCTCAGTTCAGTCCAGTGAGCCTCACAGCTAACGGCTAACGGCTAACTGAGCTGGTAAACCGCTACAGCGTCACTAACATCACTCAGGTGAGGGTTCCGGAGAGTCAGACAGGTAAGCTGGCCGGGTCCAGGTGAAGGTGGAGGTCTGTCAGGTTCAGGTGAGTCTGTGTGTGAAGGTAAATGAGTCACTCACCTCCTCTCTGCTGCTGCTGCTGCTGCTGGTCTCACTCTGACTGACAACGAAGCAAAACAACATGGCGGCGGCCCGGCGCCACGTCACAGCACAGACAGGAAAAACAGGAAGACGTCTCACTCTGAGCGACTTTCAGAAAACACACATTCCACACCTACTCCGGTCACAGCGACTGTTCGAGAGAAAAATACACACATATATAAATATAACGGGTCTACACTGAACTGTACACAAAATGTCTTAAATGACAAATATATCATTTTAATATCACGGGGTGGGGGGGTTACAGATGTAATTAATTAATTAAATCATAACTGAAGAAAAAGTTATGATGCAATGAAAATAATATATCAATATACTGTAATTAAATATAGATTATATCAATTTAGAAAGAAAACACACACGTAGAAAAATATACATTATACAATAAAAATAATTGTTATTATATTACAATGATATAAAATTGTAATTCTTCAATAAAAAAGTTAGTTTTAAGGGTCATGAATCATTTTTTTTATTATAAAGAAGAATTTCATGAGAAAGACGAGAGTAAGCAAAAAGACAAAAAAAATAGAGGAAAAAAAATGTCATATTAAATTATGGCCAAAGTGCGGAAAAGGTACGATGCAATAATAATATAATAAGATTAATATAATTTTCTGATTAAATATAAATAATGTAAATAAAAATTACAGTCATTTTTTTTATAATGTACATTTCAACATCACACTTTTATGACTATAATATTCTTACACTTATTTATAGACCCCATTCTTTAGCATTATTCTTTATGTTCATTGTTTACATACACTGCTCTGTATGGTTTATTGTTGTACTCATATTTTTACATGATTTATTTTTCTAGGGATTGTAATGTATATAACTTCTGATAAACTGACACACATTCCCGGTCAGAGTGATACATCGTGTCCGCAGAGGATCTTTGGCCGAGCCTCACCCACAGTGCGGTGAAAATATTTCATGAACCATCGTGAGTTTTTACTCAGAGATTCACTCTGACACCAGAAGCTCACTGAGACTCCGAACAACTTATCAGGAATCATAAAAAAAATATTAAATAACATTTAAATCAATATTAAGATTCAGTCAAAACTGTAAAATCAGCCGACGTCATTTTAACTGTGACTCTGTGAGGTCATCGCTAAATTCAACCCTTAACCAATCACAGTTAAAGAAGCTGACATTTTGAAATTGGGTACGTCGTAGAGTTGACATAAACAACGTCATGTTTACTTGTTATGAGTGTTTTTGTTTTACTATTTCAAACTTTTAATATTTTTTCTTTTCCGAGAGGTTTCTGTTCAAATGTCACTGATGTCAACATAACGTCTCATAATGACAACAGTTCATAAGGTTGACATCGTATCTCATAAGGCCGACATCTTATAACACTGTCATAGTATCTCATAATGTTGACAGTATCTTGTAGTGTTGCACAATAGCTCATTATAGCATCCTATAATGTCAACGGAGTATCTCATAATGTCGACATTGTATCTCTTAAAGTTAATGCAGTATCTCATGATGCTGACATAGCTTATAAAGTATCTCATAATGTCGACATTGTATCTCTTAATGTTAATGCAGTATCACATGATGCTGACATAGCTTATAAAGTTGACATAGTATCTCATAATGTCGACATTGTATCTCTTAATGTTAATGCAGTATCTCATGATGCTGACATAGCTTATAAAGTTGACATAGTATCTCATGTCAACATTGTATCTCTTAATGTTAATGTAGTATCTCATGATGCTGACATAGCTTATAAAGTTGACACAGTATCTCATAATGTCGACATTGTATCTCTTAATGTTAATGCAGTATCTCATGATGTTGACATAGCTTATAAAGTTGACACAGTACCTCATAATGTCGACATTGTATCTCTTAATGTTAATGCAGTATCACATGATGCTGACATAGCTTATAAAGTTGACACAGTATCTCATAATGTCGACATTGTATCTCTTAATGTTAATGCAGTATCTCATGATGCTGACATAGCTTATAAAGTTGACACAGTACCTCATAATGTCGACATTGTATCTCTTAAAGTTAATGCAGTATCTCATGATGCTGACATAGCTTATAAAGTTGACACAGTATCTCATAATGTCGACATACGATAAAAACAATGAAATAAAGACAATGCAGGTTTAAAATGGTGCAATACAAATGTTTATTATATGACAAAAATACTGTCACTAACTAATGTTATCTTCATCACCACCATCACCATCGTCATCATCGTCATGTGGTGTCTCCTCGTCCAATCAGGACAGACTCTCTGCTCTGTTTAAATCTTATACACAAACATACAGAATTAAATTAACGAGGCCCAAAAACAATCAGCTTATCTTCCTCACTCCTCCACCTCGTCATCATCATTTAAAGGAGCAGTCCAACAAATTTGTGATGTTTCAGTTTGATCTGAAACATCTAAAGGAGACAGAAGAAGAAGAAGACGAACTGCTCCTTTAAATCCTGTTTCTTCTTCTGGTGTTTTTCTAAAAGCAGATTTTGTTATTTTCCCGTGAAAAGCAGCAGAGGACAGAACCAAACTCCAAACATCCTGCTCTTATTCTGTCTCTCTAAGCCCCGCCCCTCTCCACCTGTACCTGTCAGGAGGCGGAGCTTTCATTTGAAGTTTTTAATGTTTTTAAGGCAGCTGATTGGTCGGCGGTCACATGTTGTTGAATCCCATCATGCCTTTCATGTTGCCGGCGGCTCCCTGCTGGAACTGACGCATCATCGACTGAAGACCTGCCATACCACCTTAAAAGAATAAAAATAAAATAGTCATTCAGTCATTAATAACACACAATGATTGATTTGATCAGCTGGTGATCAGTGACATCAGGTGGAACCTCTGGGGGACTGGTTCCACCTGCTGACCCCCTGTGGAAGGTTCCATCAGGTTCCATCAGGTCCCGACGACACAACAGGCCACTGCTAGCTTCATTAACTTCCTGCTGCTCATTTCAAATTAAAAGCACTGATGTAACACCTAGAGGCATTTATTGTGAAGCAGCAACGTCACTGTATCTCATTATGTCGACATAGTATCATATACTGCCGACATCTCATAATGCTTACATAGAACCTCATGTCGACATAATACCTCATATCATTAACATATCTCATAATGTTGACAAAACATCTCCTAATGTCAACAAAGTATCTCATAGTGTTGACATAATGTCAACACTATGAGATACTACGTTGACATTATGAGACATTATGTTAACATTATGAGATATGTCAACTTTAAGAGATGCTATGTCAATGTTATGAGACATGTCAACATTATGATGTATTTTGTTGACATTATGAGATATTATATCTTCTAACGTTGACACAGTATCTGATAATGTTGACATAATATCTCTTATGGTTGACATATCTCATAATGCTGTCATAGCATGTCATAATGTTGACACTGGTCCTGCAGGTGTGATGGACAGACAGGGAGACAGGGGGACAGGTCTCACCCATGTGGTGCAGGACCCGGGGGTCCATCATTTTGGCCATCTGCTGGTTCAGTTTGGCCATCTGAGACGGGTTCACGTTCTTCGACATGTCTCCTCCTGAGGACAACAAACAAACAGTTAGACACGCGTCCAAACCCAGACCGCCCAGTCCCGTTCTACAGACTCCGCCCCCTCTCTGTCTGTACCTTTAAAGAGTCCCTTGATCCCGCCCATCTTCTTGACCATCTGGGCGAACTTGGTGTACTGAGTCAGCAGCTCCTGGACGTCTCTGGTGGCGACGCCGGAGCCCCGAGCGACTCTCTGGATCCTGTTGGGCTGCTTACTGAACAGTTTGGCTCCGTCTTTACTGTCCAACTCTGGGGACACACAAACATGAACCAGTCAAACCAGTCAAACCAGAGAGGGACACAGTTAGTCACTTTAATCGATTAGTGGAAAAATTATTGCCAGATTGATCACGAGTTGAAAAATAGGTCCAAACACAGAGTGTGACAGGATTAATGAATCAAGAAAATAACTGACAGATTAATCAACGATGAAAATCATCATTAGTTGCAGTGCAACAACAGAACAGCCAATGATTGGCTGCAGGAAAACCATGTGACCTTCACATTTTCAGACAGGAATTATTGAACTGCTGACAAACTGTGGCTGCAAATAACCATGATTTTATGTTTTATGTTTATTTATCAATGAATCATCCTGATTTACAAAACAGCAAATTTACAAAACAGTGAGAATATATTCCTTGAAAACATACTTATATTATTTTACATTGATCAACTAATCAATTGATTGGGACATGTGATGATCTTTTACAGTCAGAGACAAACTGAGACCTGCAACACTGATGAATCCATCAAGAAGATCTTTTCCTGAGGTCTATCAGGTCAGTAAACGCCTCGTGAACTGAAGCCATCCTCTAATAACACAGTGTGTGTGTGTGTGTGTGTGTGTGTGTGCGTGCGTGCGTGCGTGTGTGTGTGTGTGTGTGTGCGTGCGTGTGTGTGTGTGCATGTGTGTGTGTGTGTGTGTGCGTGTGTGTTACCCTGGTCGTTCATGCTGTCCATGATGGTCATCAGTTTCTTCAGTCTGGCCATTGACTCCTGTTCGTTTCCTTTACTCATGAAGTCTGTGCCGAAACCGGGAATCATCCCCTGAACGCATCACGGAGAGAAACAGATCACAGTTCAGTCACAGCGTACAAACATGAGGCGCGTTAAAGACGAGTCAGGCCTGCGGGCAAAGATAACGTCATGAGATCGAGGCGGCCGCAGCTGCTGACTGTCACGTGATCGATGAGCTGACAGGCTCTGATTGGCTCTTAACTTGTTAGTTAGCGTGTTTACCATGATCTGTCCGAAGGGTCCCATCTTCATGATGTTCTGGAACTGCTCGTACATGTCTCTGAGGGTGAACTGACCTGAGGACAGAGGTCACAGGTCACACATCATACCCACAATGCACCGTGTCACGTGTTGCAGGTGTGTGAGTGAGTCACGTGACTCGTACCGTGTTTGAGTTTGTCGATGAGCTCCTCGTTGTCGTCCAGTTTCAGCTCGTTGACTCTGTCGATCAAACCCTCGATGTCTCCCATCCCTGAAAACACTCTGTGTTACCAACAGTCGCCAGCAGGTGTCAGTAAATCAGCACATTAAAAACGTGTCGGCTGTAACAGACGAAGTTACCGAGCAGTTTGCTGATAAAAGGCTGAGTTTTAAACGGCTCGAAGTCGTCGATGTGTTCTCCCGTTCCGATGAAGATGATGGGACTCCTGGTGGCTGCGACACTGACGCACACAACAGAAGAAGAAGAAACATGAACAAACACCTGAGGTCAGAGGTCAGAGGTCAGAGCAGAGGATGACGGCCTTACGCGCTCAGAGCTCCTCCTCCTTTAGCGTGTCCGTCCAGCTTGGTGACGATCACAGACGCCACGTCCACTTTGTCTTTAAAGGCTTTTGCCTGAGACTCGCAGGCCTGACCGATAGACGCATCCATCACGTACACGATGTTGTCTGGTTGCTATGGAAACAGAAACAGATTAATGAGAGATGAGCGAGACGTGTTGAGTCTTACGTTTTTCAAAATCACCAAAATGTCTTTTTTAGATCAACGTGGAAACTCACGATGATTTCATAACCTTTTGGTGCGTTCAGGGACTGGTGGTGCATTCAGGTACTCACCACAGCGTTGGAGACTTGCAGCATCTCCTCGAACAGCGAGTCTTCCTGTTTGTGTCGTCCGCTCGTGTCCACGATGATGATCTCAAAGTTTTCGGCTTTGAACTTCTCCACACCCTCTGCGGCGATCACCACCGGGTCCATCTCTGTGTAACTGAACACACACACACACACACACACACACACACACACACACACACACACAGGTGTGACACACGGCAGACAGCAGGGGGCGCCACCTGCCTGACCACTGAGGAGTGACTCACCTGCCGTAGAAGGGGATTCTGGCTTTGGTGGCGTTCTGTTTCAGCTGGTCGAAGGCACCTGATGAGGAGAAGGAAAGTGTTCAGTTTCAGGAAGTGATGAACCGTCAGCAGGTCATGTGACTGCAGGTGTGTTTACCTGCTCTGAAGGTGTCGGCACAGATCAGGCAGGTCTTCCAGCCTTTTCTCTGGTAGTAATAGGCCAGCTGCAGGAGACAGGAGCCGTCAGACAGACACTACAGACAGACAGACAGACAGACACTACAGACAGACAGACAGACAGACAGACACTACAGACAGACAGACAGACAGACACTACAGACAGACACTACAGACAGACAGACACTACAGACAGACAACAGACAGACAGACAGACAGACAGACAGACAGACAGGCAGGCAGACAGACAGACGCTACAGACAGACAGACAGACAGACAGACAGACAGACAGACACTACAGACAGACAGACGCTACAGACAGACAGACAGACAGACAGACAGGCAGGCAGGCAGGCAGACAGACGCTACAGACAGGCAGACAAACACTACAGACAGACAGGCAGGCAGACAGACAGACACTACAGACAGGCAGACAGACAGACAGGCAGGCAGACAAACACTACAGACAGACAGGCAGGCAGACAGACAACAGACAGACACTACAGACAGACAGACAGACAGACACTACAGACAGACAGGCAGACAGACGCTACAGACAGACAGGCAGACAGATGCTACAGACAGACAGACAACAGACACTACAGACAGACAGACAGACAGACAGACAGACAGACGCTACAGACAGACAACAGACAGACACTACAGACAGACAGACAGACAGACGCTACAGACAGACAGACAGACAGACCCTACAGACAGACAGACAACAGACACTACAGACAGGCAGGCAGACAGACACTACAGACAGACAACAGACAGACGCTACAGACAGACAGGCAGACAGACGCTACAGACAGACAGACAACAGACACTACAGACAGGCAGGCAGACAGACACTACAGACAGACAACAGACAGACGCTACAGACAGACAGGCAGGCAGGCAGACAGACACTACAGACAGACAACAGACAGACGCTACAGACAGACAGACAGGCAGGCAGACAAACACTACAGACAGACAGGCAGACAGACAGACACTACAGACAGACAACAGACAGACAGGCAGGCAGGCAGACAGACAACAGACAGACACTACAGACAGACAGACAGACAGACACTACAGACAGACAGGCAGACAGACGCTACAGACAGACAGGCAGACAGACGCTACAGACAGACAGACAACAGACAGACAGACAGACAGACAGACAGACAGACAGGCAGGCAGGCAGACAGACGCTACAGACAGACAGACAGACAGACAGACAGACAGACAGGCAGGCAGACAGGCAGACAGACAGACAACAGACAGACACTACAGACAGACAGACAGACAGACACTACAGACAGACAACAGACAGACAGACAGACACTACAGACAGACAACAGACAGACAGACAGACAGACACTACAGACAGACAACAGACAGACAGACAGACAGACACTACAGACAGACAACAGACAGACAGGCAGGCAGACAGGCAGAAGGGGGCACTCTGCAGCAAACTACAATGGACATGATGTGCGGCTGCTCTCATTCATACGACAGATCAATCAACACATGGGGGCGGGGCCTAATCTTGGGGGGGGGGTATGTATCAGGTGTCACCTTAGAGCAGGTTGTAGTTTTCCCGCTGCCCTGCAGACCAACAAACATGATGACGTTGTTCTTTCCTTTCGTGGGAGTCCAGGCCTTCACGCCAGGGTCGACCAGCTGCAAACACACACACACACACGTATAAACACACACACAGCAGATACACACACCTGGAGGTCAGTTCACTTTAGTTTAGTTTGATCTGAACGTTTTGTATCAGATTAAAGATTAAAGTCTTGCAGGACTTGTCCAGGCTGGACGGTCTGACCTTGACGAGCTCCTTGAAGACGGCGTGTTGGATCATCCTCCTCTTGTTCAGACCTGAGGCCATCTCCTCCAGATCTATGGCAGACCTGCAGGGACAAACACCACAGAGAGAGGACACGGTGAGAGACGCACCCCAACCTGAGCGTCTCGTCTACTTCAACGACTCACTGATTTAAGATTATTCCCTTCAGCTGTAGGATATTTTATACATTTGTCCTGTAGAGTTTCTATTTCCAATCTAAACAAAATCATTTCATTTAGAAAACTCTTTTTCACTTTCTGATTTTTCAGAATCGTCCGTTAAAGGGGAGGTGTTGTGACTTCAGACAGTTTATAAAACTTAGTTTACTTATTATATACTGTCAGAGCAGAGTCTGATCCAGTCACCACACGTGTGCTCTTGTGCTGCTTGTTTTTGAGAGACGCCACCGTCCAGACTCAGTAACAGCTGAGTATCTCTCTCCTCAGAGCCTCCTGCACGCCGCCTCACATGCTAACCTGTGATTGGACAGTTGCTGTTTGGAGGCGAGGCTTAGTGAAGGATCAATTAGAAAATAAAACATTTGCCTGATTTAATTTGATTTATAGTATAAACCCCGCCCACTTCTGGTCTTCTCTCTGAACCCAGAGACGGAGACGGATCATGACGTCTCTGTGCACGTGGACACAGCTGCTGGACTGAACTGGATCAGGTTCAGATCCTGGATCAGGTGTTTGAACTCACTTGACGTTCTCTCTCAACTGTTTGACCAGTTTGATGTTGACGTCGGCCTCCAGCAGGGCGGCGCACACCTCCTTCAACATGGCGTTTAACACCTGAAACAAACACAGACGGACAGATGATCACAGGCTCGTCCTCAGGTCGTCTTCATTCACTCTCTAATCTCACAGGATGGACAGAGAGGACCAATCAGATTTAAAATGGACTAATTATTAGTTGAAATGTGTCCACAAAGGGAGCAGGGAAGAGTGTGTGTGTGTGTGTGTGTGTGTGGTGCACATGGGTTTGACATTATAATTAAAATTAGCGATGAAGCTAACGTAATTCTGCGTTAACAGAGGGTTTGACATCACAGCTAACAACAAGCTTACAACACATATAGTTTCTGTCTAACGCAGCTTCTCTGCCATTTGATTGGTTACCAGGGTGACGAGTCCCCGTCTGAATCTGCTTTAACACTGGACAAAAGGTCCAATCAGCATTCAGTCCTGGGTCACATGACCCTACAGTCATGATGGGTGTTTATCGTCTACACGTCCAGTCAGCAGTGATGGAAACATAACGTTCTGATCCAGGATCAGATCTGATGTACTAATTATTCCACTGATGAGTTTTAAGAACAAACAACACGAGACAGGAGGTAAAATAATGAGACTTTTTTTGGGATGTTTGGTCACATGACCTCAGAGTTACCTCCTCATTGATGATGGTGGCGTTGCTGAGTGACCTCAGCGCCGAGGTGATCTTCCTCCCCAGGTCGGCTAACACCATGATGGCGTCTGAAGAGATCCTGAAACAAACATGACAACACACCTCAGATAAACATCACATGGTCTGACAGCTGCTCAGTGATTGGACAGATTTCAGGGTTCCTGCATCTTTTCCAAAGTCAAATTAAAACACTTTTCAAGGGATTTTTAAGCTTCTCAATCTCCTTATAACTCAAAGATAAGTAACATGTTTATATACATATTATCCTAAAAAACATTATTTCACTTCTTCAAAAATACACAGAAGAGAGACAAACTACAGGAAACACACAAAGTTTCATGTTCCAAAGTGTGTCACCTGCCTGTGAAAGAGGTGGAGTCACTGACATTTTCAAAACATCCGTAAAGTGCAGCCAGCTCAGTTAGCCGCTCAGTTAGCCGCTCAGTTAGCCTCAGTTAGCCGCTCAGTTAGCCTCAGTTAGCCGCTCAGTTAGCCGCTCAGTTAGCTTCAGTTAGCTGCTCAGTTAGCCGCTCAGTTAGCCGCTCAGTTAGCTTCAGTTAGCTTCAGTTAGCCGCTCAGTTAGCCTCAGTTAGCTGCTCAGTTAGCCGCTCAGTTAGCCGCTCACTTAGCCTCAGTTAGCCACTCAGTTAGCCTCTCAGTTAGCCACTCAGTTAGCCTCTCAGTTTGCCGCTCAGTTAACCTCAGTTAACCTCAGTTAGCTGCTCAGTTAGCCTCAGTTAGCCGCTCAGTTAGCCTCTCAGTTAGCCTCAGTTAGCCGCTCAGTTAGCCTCTCAGTTAGCCGCTCAGTTAGCCTCTCAGTTAGCCGCTAGTTGCTAATAAGGCTGAACAATGATTCGAACGTTTTATTGAAATCACAGTCTGGCTTTCTGCAAATTTCAAATCACAGTTTTTGTTAAAGGTGAAATGTGTCTTTAAACTTTGAAATGAATGAATGTGGTGTGACAGAGACGTCCCGAAATTATCTTCACCTCTAATATTCACAAATCAAATCACAATATCAGTCAAAATAATCACAATTAGATATTTATTTCAAAATCGTTTGACGTTAAATCTTGAGAGTTCATTTGTGCATTAATGTCCATTTTTATTGCCATTTCTGAGTCACCTTATATTATTTTGATGCATGCATAAACACATTTAATACTTTCTGAATAAAAACATAGATGTATTTAGTCTGAGTTGTTGTTTTTAGTTCTTCTCTTCAAGAAAATAAACGTTTAAAAAAAAGTTGAAACTACTTCAGATTTCAGAGGAGCTCAACTCAACAACTTTACTCAATTTTTGGATTCAAGTTCATCTAAAGAGGAAAAGTAAATTGCCTCAACAAAATATTATTAGTTGGCAAAACTTTTTTAAAACTTAAGAGCTGAAGTTGGGCTCAAAACTCAAAACTCAACAATCTATTGAGGAAAGTTGCCTTTCTCTCAAAGTTAGAATTTTCTCAGCTGTCGAAGTTTTTACAGTGTAGAACATTTGAGCTGCTTCGTTAACAAAAATCACTGAGACGACTCAGAATTTCAAAGCAGCGTTCTGCAACAGAAGAGCCTCAAACTCAAACTCTCAAGTTTTGAAATAAACTTTTTAAAGTTTTGCTTTAATCTTTAATCTTTAGTCGAGATCATCAACTTTCTTCTTTAACTTGAATCTTTGACTTTTAACTTTTAACTTTTAACTCGCTGTGAACCTGATGTGTTTAGTTTGGTGCCTGAAAATTAAATAGTTTTAATTGAAAATATAACAGTTTTAACCATCAATCACTTTCACTTTAACTTTTTAAAGACAGTTTTTTTTTTGAGTCTCTAAAACTCAAAGATTAAAGTTTACGTAAAGAATAAAAGTAAATTAAGAGTTTGACGTATGTTCATGTTCGACACTATTTTTCAGCAAGATCATCACAATCATCAATTAATCGATTAATCAAGAAAATGGTCGACAGATGAATCAGCCGCAGCTTTAAATTTAATGTCAGTTTTTAATTTAATCGTCTCTATCAGATATAAACAGGAGACGTAAACACATCAACTTACCGTGTGTTTGAACAGAAATCTGTGTGTGTGTGAGTGAGTGTGGAGGGGAACCCCCCTACTGAGCACGCTCAGTGAGTCAGCAGGTCAGCTGACAGGTGAAGGTTGCAGGACGCAGCCACACACTTCCTGACCTGCGCAGAGGAGACAAAGACAAGTCAATAAACACCAAGACTTGTAAGCACCAGTCGCCTAAATGTGACCGTCAGAGAACATTTTTAACAGTGTAGCCGAGGTCGGTCTGATGGATTATTTTCTGTATTTTCTGACATTTTATGGATCAAACAACTGATCAATTAGTGGAAAAATTATTGCCTATTATTGAAAAATAGGTCCAAACATGTGAAAACATGCGGAGCTTCGGGCCTGTTTTAACACTGTGACACGATTAACTTTTCACAACTTTCCTCGGTGAGGGATCAATAAAGTTTATTTTGTCTTTGAGGAAAAAACAGCCTTTTAGACCAACAGATGTGAAGAAGAAGAACAAGGTCGACAATAAAAAGCAGAAAGATTCTCACAACCACAGATTTAATAACAACGATGTTATTCAACTTTTTATTACAATTACAGAAGTGTCTGTGAGAGTCACTTTGATTTTTAAAAATCTAAAATATTTTGCATGAGGAAACATCTAATCACAATTATTTTGACTGATCGTGCAATTGTGATATCTGAACTAAACAAATATGTTTTTTTTTTCACCTTGAACAAATAACTAATCAATTAATTAAGGTTTCAGGTTAAAATGGCTGCTGTGAAAAAGTTTTATTTAACTTGTTTCTGCAAAAAAGGTTATAACAAATAACTGTTGACCTCTTCAGATCTTTATTTTCTGCTCTGAATTACAGCGAGTCGTATCGATAAAAGCATCGACAGGTATCGATATCAATAAAAGCCTAACAACAGACCACAGAGTCACTGTGATTAATATTTAAACCTGATTTATTTAAGCCAACAAACCAAAAACCGTCTGGTTTAAATGATCAGTGTGAATATTTTTCTGAATCTGTTCGGATGTTGATTTGAAAACACAGGACAGTTAAATGTTCAGTTTGCCTCTAAAGAAAAGATTTTTCACTGTTTTATTCTTAAAATGTCAGAAAATAATCACATTAATCAACAATAAAACGATTTTAGATCAGATCAAACAATGAAGAATCAATAACAGTAATAACGATCAATTATGTGTATTTTTAATCATTTTTCAAACAAATCATTCAGTTATGATTTTCTGCGGTTGTTGAAACTACAGATGGACATTTGGTTTATGATGGATGATGTAACTGATCGGATCAATATGATCAGTTTGTGATGCAGCTTTTTAAACCAAAAACAAACATTTACTTTTAAACTTGATCATCGTGTTAATCTCAGTCCGTCTCTAATCACATCAGATCGATCATCTGGCTGATCGATCGTCTATTTATCAGGTTATTGTCGATTTTTTTTCCAGTTTTACACCAACAACATGTCAGCTGTTTATCTGCTAACGTTAGCTTAGCAGTTAGCAGTTAGCTTCTACCGCTGGTTTACAGAGAGGAGGTTAGCAGTTAGCTCAGTTAGCTCAGTTAGCTGTGTGTTAGCTGTGTGTGTGCGGTTGTCAGACACATTAAAGTGTGTATCAGGATCAATAACAGCGTTAATTACATATTAATGGACATTCTCAGTCGTTTCTTACCGTGTGTCGGTGTGTTTGTTCAACAGCAGCTGAAAAACACCGAAACTCTCAGAGGAACGTCATCCAATCAGAACCGACCCGGAAACACTTCTTCTTCTTCTTCGTCTTCTTCGTCTTCTTCTTTATGTTTTGGTGTTTTACCGCCACCTGCTGGTCTGTTCTGAGGATCAAGACTCGAACTACATTTATTCATTTTGATAATAAATTTATTTTTTCTCTCGTAGATTAATTCGTCTTTTCAGTTTTCATAACTTATAACGGTCAAATTATTCTGACTCTTAACATATGAAAATATAATGTTTGGTCTCCAGTTCGGGAATAATCATTTTATTATTTCATACATG
>JAJHUR010132785.1:0-13687 GCA_027495735.1 Lutjanus campechanus | reverse complement strand
GACTACTAAAGTTGACTAATCATTGCAGCTGTAAAATTCCTATAATGAGCTAGAAGAAATTTTAAACATATATACCACAGAGTTGACTCTTGCTAATTAGCTCGGTGAGATACAGCAGAGCCTCTTGAGCCAGAAATTGTGATTCAAGCCTCAACTGATGTAAAATGCACATTAGAATGCCACCTTTTTTTCGTCTTCCTACACTCTGCTTGTTGATCAGAACTGCCTAATTTTGCCTAAAATCGCCCGGCCCCGACCATTGCTGCGCAGCAGCTATAATTATTACTACTATTATTGCAGATATATACCTCCAGCAAACAATCAAGTTACAGTTTACATTCCTGTCTCTGCAGACACCGATTTAAGCTGCCATATGTCCATATTATAAATGAAGACTTTGAAGGAATATAGTAAAATGTATTAAAGGTCCAGTCTGCAAGATTCATGGAGCTCTATGGCAGAATATGACAGAAACTGAGTATAATATTCATAATTCTTTCATTCATTCATTCATTCATCATTGAAGGGTTGCAGGGGGTCTGGAGCCTATCCCAGCTGACATTGGGTGAGAGGCGGGGGGCACCCTGGACAAGTTGCCAACTGACCCTTTGCTAAGCCCCACCTCCAAACAGCAACTGTCCAATCATAGCTTAGCAACCGTAACTAGAGCTGACAAGGTTTCCATTTCTCTACATGTTGAAGCGGTGTGCAGGAGGCTCTGACACGAGCAATACTCAGCGTTTCACGAGTCTGGAGGGTGACGTCTTTTCTGTAGTCTCTCAAAAACGTGAAACACAAGAGCACACGTGTGGTGAAGGGATTAAACTCTGCCTTCATCTGCTCTAACATAAGCTACAAATGTCCAGCTAACTAACATTAGCTTACTAGCCGCTGTAACTTTACCTCCAGAAACATTAAAACGGACCATTCAGCCGAGTCAAGGAGTTAGCAGTAGCTTACATCAGCCAGCTACACTTATAAAGTCTGCTTGTGAGTCATTATTTTCGCCGACAAAATCCACCGTCGTCAGCTAGAAATGAGAAGTTGCTTTTGTATGCGTCTCTAAGGATTCAAAGACCTCGTGTTTCAACAATTACCCCCGATTTCGATGTTACATCTGCCACCGTTATCACCGTAAACTGCAAAAATGCAGTGCGAGAATGGAAAGTTTGGCAAGCTTAGCAACAGTAACTAAGGAGGGCGGGGCTTAGCGAAGGGTCAATTCATCTACCCACGCTCACATGAGGATGTCTTAACCTGCTCCGTGCGTCAGCAAACAAGCTTAAGGTTTCTCCCACGTCTATGATAACAATGTGCTGCACATTTTACTTTCTACAGCACAATTCTGCTTTTCAATTGTTGCAAAGTTTTACAGCCTGTACTATAGTTTCCTTGACCTGAACAGTCACTTAGTTCTCAAATAGAAGCTTTTATGCGTATTAGAGGATTATTAGATTTTTTTGACGCTTAGTTTCATCAGTCTGGGGGCCATTTTCAGTTTCCAATTATGGCCTTTGCCATAACTCACTTTTGTGTGTGTAACGCACACACCTCTGTCATGCACACATGGAAACTGTAACCAAGCTAAACTAAGCTAAGCTGACCACAGCTGCTCCCCACCCTCACACTTGAAAGATGTTTCTGAGTTGGCTCAAAGCTGACTGCAGCTCAGCAGATGTTGGGTTCACGGCAGCTTCAATTGCAACCCAGAGTCACAGCAAAAAAACAAACAAACAAACAAAAAAAAACCATATCAAAACATAAATAGAAACATCTTAAACCTCTCTTGCAGCGTAATCCAAATTTCCACATTTGATGTGTAACATCTATATTTCTTGGCAAAGTGAGGTTTGTACACATGAAAAGTGTTTTGAGAAGGTTTTTTTTTTTTGCTCCTTCAAGGGACTTTGAGTATTTGATTCTCAAAAGATTTTTGCGTTCTTGGCATTTCTGCTTACAGGGTTTATTGCCTCTACACTACTTTGGCAGCACAGGACAAACATTAACTCCTGAATCCTCTGAAGTCTGGAGGTAATTCAGGCTATGAGCCGAAATCCAGAGGGGGAAGTAAATGATTACGACTTTTCACATTAAGTCATTTTGGGGTATTTATGCTTTTCTGAGTACTTTTTCAAGTCTGCAGTTACATTACGTACTTGATTAAGAGCTGCACCCCTGAAAGTAGAAGATTCAAATCATTAGTCGGAGACCCCACAGCCTGACTGAGATTCTTCAAACTCTTTTTTTTTTTTTCCTTTGTCAGTCAGTGTGCATTATAATAACAAGATAAAATGGATAGAAGCTTACAAAAGTGCACAGGAGAACATTACAATGAGGAATTATAAATCACGCGAATCAGAAATGTTCATATGAGCTTATTTAAAACCTTGTGACAACATGCGCTGGTGGGTAACTGATGAGAGAAGGTCAAACTAAAATAGATTTTGTGTCAAATTATTGATGTTTTTGGAACGTAACCATGTAATAAGCTGGATAATGTACAGTGAGCAGGTCATTATTGTAAAATAAACCCCAACAGAATGATGCATTCTATTATTTTTTTGCTTAGTAACTGTGTAATGAGCAGGATAATGCTTCACATCAGGGTCCTACATCATTTGACATTATTACATGGCTTTATTAAATACTCTATTCTGATTGGTCAATCAGAGCATTCTAAGGTCTGTTAATTCTGTATAGTAGATCGTTGCTATGAAGAGCAGACCGTTGCTATGGACACAGTTCTGATAATAGGCTCTAGGGGAGGAATAAACACTTTTAAACTTACTGAATAATATTAAAATTAATATTTTGTGTCAAATTATTGTGTTTTTGTTAAGTAACCATGACTTATGTAGGATAATGTACAGTGAGCAGGTCATTATTGCAAAATAAACCCTGCAAGATGATGCGTCATCTTGAAAGGGTCCCCTCAACAGTCTGAAGGGGTTTATTTTGCACATATACTGTTTTTCTGACAGCTGATGAACATGAGAAGTTCTGCTGCGAACAACTTCTCCGAGCCCCTCACAGCTCGACTCTTTAGGAAACAGACCCGTGCTGCCTCGGTCATCAGGTTGCTCTCAGTGTTAGTGTGGGTTTGACTTTCACCTGGCTGACAACATCCCACAAAACGCCCCGGAGGAATAAAGGCTGACACCTATGAGCTATGAACAGAATGATGCAAACAGTGAGAAAGACACAAAGGTGATAAAATAAACCAGAAGACGACGACGAACCGGAGCGAGACATGAGAGAAGAAGGGTCGAGTGGAAAGACGCTTGTGGTGAATAAATCATATGGGCTTAAATCAGAGGATGTCCACCAACATCCAAACATCCAAACACGTAACTCCTCTATGAGCGTGCATGTGTGTGTGTGTGTGAAGGGTTTTTCTGGCTGTGTTCCCAGGAAACAAACTGTGGTCAAACGAAGGTAATTAAAAAGAAAAACTCGTTAAGAGCGAGACACACCCACTGCATTTCAGTCTCTCTCTCTCTCTCTCCCACACACACACACTTCTGCCTCACTTTGCAATTCTCCATCTGTCATACACACTTGTATGGATGCAACATGTCTCTCTCCTGCGCTCACACACACGCACACACACACTTCATTGATTTTCATTGTTTCATCCATCCATCTTTCTGACAGTCACTCCTCCCCTCCTATGACTCAACTGCCTGATATGTGTGTGTGTGTGTGTGTGTGCATTTGTATATCCGAGGCGTCCTGTTTGTTCAGAGTTCTCTGCAGACATCTCTAACACAGTGAAGTGGGTTGAATTTCTTTGCGCTGACTGACAGTTTGACAGGCGGGTTGGTGTGTGAGGAGCTGCTGCGTCTCTTCACTAAAGCTTCAGCTGGATTTGAATAAATAAACGTGTTTATAATGTAGTGACATAGAATAACGTTGATCTTACACAGAAGAGTGTAAAAGTTCACGACTCCCAACAATGGAGACTTTTTTTTATTTTAGCAATGCAGCATTAATAACGTGTGAAATGTCAAGAGCTCTTATAACGAAGAACTCTCTGAGGATTATTACTCTGCAACACTTTTGAGCTTTTAAGTAGAGGTGGGAAGATACACTTATCTCCAAATTCAATAGTGTCATGATACTATGGTTTATTGCAATTTTTGCTGCTTTTTAAATACTAGACTTTGATCCACAGTATCAGTGTTTTTCATGGCAACACAGTCCATTGCCTAGTAAAGTAAAGGATGTCAAAGATAACCGTGTTTAACAGCCAGAACCTGAAGTATAGGCCATCCACATATCTCCAAGATGAGTCTAAGATCAGAGTAACACTGTATTAAATCTGTGTGAGAGCACGAAGGGTACGACAAAACTAGTGGCATGAAGGTGATACACAGTTTACAGCATGCATTTACAGTTTTGATCCAGAATGAAAATCTGTGGAATGTTTTTTTTTGCACAAAACAACAACAATTGTTTTTGAGCAAAAATAAAAATGAGCACACAATACATTAAAGCAACCTGAAACTACTTCAAGCAGGGCTGAAAGAAATATTTCGCAGATTTTAGTAAAACCTCTAAATTTGTGCTTTTTTTCCCGCCTCGTCATCAGCAAACAAAGTGTGAACAGTGCAAGTGTGTTCATTATCGATTATAATCTGTTAATTATGCAGTTGATTAATCAGTTACTTTTTTTGGTTCATAAAATGTTAGAAAACGGTGAAAAATGTTGAGGTGACGTCCACAAATGTCTTGTTTCATCCACAACCCGAAGATATTACGTTTACTGTCAGAACATATTTACATTTCAGAAGTTGAAATTAGAGACTTTTGACATTTTTGATTTTAAAAAAATTACTCAAAACAATGAATCAATTATCAAAATAGTAGGCATTTCATTTAATATGAATCGTTGCAGCTCTTAACCATTAATCTTCCATCTCCCACCTTCTTAAACACATATGCAAACAAATACATTAAGAAATAAATGGTTATGTGCTTCATAACATTGAGTTTTACAAGCAGCATCTCTATTTGTTTAAAACCTGCGGAAAATCTGCAGAAATTTCGTAATTCTGCGGTGAAGACTCTGTGTGTAATTCTAAACAGGGAGCATTACGTCCTCACGACATGCAGCCCTTCTTGAACAGCTAGTAGCTAGTAGCTAACTTTGTCTGCTGTTTGGTGCTGTGCAAGTTGAGCCCAGTAGATTTTTGGAGCTTTTAGCTGAACAGAACTGCCTGCTGCTGCTGCTGGAGCTGACAACTAATGCAATGATCCAAAGAAAGATTAAGAGGCTGTGTAGAGTCGAACGAAACTGTAGAGTCGGTGATAATTCTCTGTCATTACAAGTGACACCTTTCACATTACACAGTCATTTGATCAGTTGTTATGATAAAAAATAATGGCGTTAAGTAGAAATCACCTGCACTTTAGGCTGCGTCGCTGTCGGCAAATTTCCAAATCATACCATCAGTTTTTAGATGGATTTCCCTCCTTTCGGTCTCCTTTGGTTTGAGTTAATTTCTATGAAAATCAGCTTGCAGAGACTTCAGACTTCGCTGCAGAGAGTTAATCCATCACAGTCAACGCTCGTTCACCTTCAGGTTTTGATTAAAAGTGCTGCCTTGGAAAGGATTTTATGGGATTGTGTTTTCTTTTGGCAATTAGGTATTTGTGTTAAAAATATTTGCATACTTGGAGCAAAAATATTGGAAACACTTTACAGCGAAGTGCAGTCCAACACAACAGATGTAGCACCGCTGTCATTTCTTCAGGGAGAACCGTGTTTGTGTTTGTTTGTGTGTCACAGAGTGTGATACTGCTGACAGTCGAGTATCTGTAGCCAGGAGTCACATCCTCACTGAAAATGTCACTGTTTGACCCGGGCATGCATGCACGCACACACACACACAAATACACACACACACACACACACAAACGTTTACTTGTGACATTTTTGGGGAAATTACACAGACTTGCATTCATTTCCTGGACCTCATACTAGAGAAAGTACAATGGAACGACATTCAGAGTCGTGGGAAAATCCATGTACCCTGACTTCCTGCCTAAATCCTAAAATAATGGAGTGCAAAATACACAAACATTTACTTGATGAAGAGTGCTGCTGTCTGAAACCTGAGACTTGAGACAGAGATTCACTGAGTGTAGAGAGGACCACCATGTGTCATAGTGGATCAAAAATATTTACAGAAAGGAACTTTGTTCCTGAAAATCTTCAATACTTGATGAAAAATGTGAATTCATTTTTTTTTCTCTTCTTCATTATCCATTTCTGGCTGTTGTCACAACCAACATCTAACTACTGTGTAACGTCTGAATAACGTTAATAAAAGGAAACCGCTGTCAATTCAATTATCTGTGCTGTCACTATTAGCAAGTAACAGCAGACACGGTGTCTAGTAGGGGTAAACATTTTGACTGAAACCATGAAAAATCTTGTGAGATTCTTGCAAATTTGGGGTTCCCTTCTAGACCCAACCAGCAGACACCGAGAGTGATAGAGCAATGGCGGCGCCGCAAGATGTCGGAACACACAAAGCGGTTGCCGGATTCATCTATAATACAAGTATTTCCCAGTCCTGGTCCTCAGGGACACCTGCCCTGCATGTTTTAGAGGTTTCCCTGCTCCAACACACCTGATTCAAATGATCAGCTCGTCATCAAGCCTATGCGGAAGTCTGGTAATGACCTAAATCATTTGAATCAGGTGTGTTGGAACAGGGTCACATCTAAAACATGCAGGACCAGGATTGGGAAACACTGTTATAATATGTAGGGCTGGGTGTCATTTAAAAACGTATCATTTAAAAGTGATACCGATATCTATGGAGTACTTCATCTGATACCTTTTTTCAAATATGCTTTTGAATGTTTTTGTGTTATCTTGGCATCAAAACTGCCAACTCCAACAAATACGCCACGCTCGACTTCTCCACCCAACAGACTGGATGTAGCTGCAGTAGTGGGCCATTCACACACTGCATCAAACTGACGCCTCTACAGAAGCCTGATAACGACCTGTTCATTTAAAACGTGCAGTGCAATGGGCCCCAAGGACCAGGATTGGGAACGCTGAGTTAGCCGGACATGCTAAAGGTGTCAATGCACTAGAGCACATAAAGACAAAGCTTAATCAATAACTCACACGTGTGCTCTTGTGTTTTTGACAGACAACAAAAAGACGCCACCAACCACACTCGCGAAGTACCGAGCGTCACTCTTCTTAAGAGCCCCGTGCACATCACGTCAACATCCAGAGAAACACAAAGGTTGACAGGTGTGGCGCCCTAGTTACGGTCAATAATCTATGATTGCACAGTTGTTGTTTGCAGGAGAAGCTTAGCGAAGGATAAATTCAGTTTGATATCAGGCTACAGTATTTCAATTTAGCATGTTTCCTTAATCTCTGATGACACGTGATGGTCTTTTTTTTTTTGATTTACTACAGGAAATATTTCTTCTTTAAACACTGACCCAAAAATCAGACACTGCTTTTGTCCCCAGTTGAACCATCTGGTCGAGTGGTCTTGAGTCTGAAACGTGTCCCCGAAAGTATAAGTCATACCTGCACACACATGGGCACATGTTTATATACAGTATATACTCTCCCTCTATCACTCCACTATCGACCATACTTTTTATTTACCTCTCAATCTTTTTTATATTCTCTCCTCCTCTCTGTTTTTCATCTCTCTCTCTCTCTCACACACACACACGCACACTCGTCTTTTTTATAGTGTTCTTCCTGCTCTACTTCCTTTTCCTCACTTCATCCCTCCATCTCTCTTTCCTCTCATCTGTCTCTTCACTTCCTCCTTTTTATGTCATTCTGTGAATCACGTACACTTGTTTCCCGTCTTGCTCCTCGCCGTCTTTTTATTCATCTTCCCGTTTGATCTCCTGCTTTGTATTCCGGGTGTCTCTCTTTCTCAGTCTCTCCTAGTCGCTCCCCTCTCTCTCTCTCTCTCTCTCTTTTTCACGGCTGTTTTATTCTTCCCCACCTCGTCCTCTCCCGTCCACTCTCTCTTCCTCTCATCAGCGAGCAGACGGCTGGGTTTGATGAGGGAGATGTAAATGTCAGGTCGTGTTTCTGCAGGGGAAGACGGGCTTCAGAGCGAACATGACAATACTGGCTTTAATAAAGCCTCAGGTCAGAATCAAAGGGGTTTCCCTGGGCTGTTCTCAGGGCTTCCACCCAAAGAGAAAAGTCACTCTGCTCACATCAAATAAACCTATTTGATCAAATAGTCACTTAAAAGTATCATGAACCAGGAACTTAAAGTCCCCTTTTTTGGATTCCTTTTACTCAAATACTTAAGAAAAAAGTGATATATTATAATATTGTAAATACTTCTTCCACCACTGCCTGCATTTAGACCACATGTGCTGTTTTATCAAGGAGATAAAATTTAAAATGTGACAGAAAAACTGCAGCCTGTTGCACCTGGTAGTTGTTCCCTGCAAAAAAATGTAAATCTTTAAAACTAAGTTTCTCTACTGTCCCAGACACTGTATCTTTGTGTCCCAGGTGCTATTTTTATTGTCCTGGGACAACGGGACATCCTTAATTTCCACCACTGGCCAAGTCACAGCCTCAACCAATAGCAAAGACGCTTGGCAGGCAATGGCCACTCCTCTGCATTTATATACATATATGTAACCAGGCCTTTATTGGACCACATAGCAAAAATAGAGCAGGACTTAGAAAGGGTAAACTGTTGAGTTAATTCTGACTAGTATTTTTATGAATGCCTTTTGCTGTTTACGGCTTTTTATGAATTAGTAGAGTTTATATTGCCAGTTTGTTTGCTGTGTCAAGTCTCACTGCATCAATATACTTGTATATCAAAATGTATATATTTTTAAAAATGTAGACATTAGATTATAGGCTACTGTAATTAAATGAAAGACAACCAAGTGGTCCCCAAGTCCAAATGGGAGACACGGCCAAAGGTGGTCGAGAAAGGCAGAGCTAAGATCCTGAGGGACTTCATCTTCCAGACTGACAAGCAGGTGCAGACTAACCAACCAACACTGTGGCTGTCAACAAGAAACAGACGGCGGTAGTGATCAATGTGGCAATCCGGAGGCACGGCTACATCTGGAAGAAAGAGAATGAGAAACTGTGGAAATACCAACGGTTGAAGGAAGAACTAGATCCAAAGTGGACGGAGAAATCTACAGTAGTCTCAGTGCTAACAGGAGCACTGGGGGTTGAGACCCCTAAACTGAGAGAGTGGCTCCAGAAGATTCCAGGAACAACATCTGAGGGTCTGTGTCCAGAGGAGTGCAGCCCTAAAGAACAGCTAAGATGCTGTGCAGAACCCTCATACTCCAGGCATCCAGGACTCAAGCTTGTGAAAAAGAAATACCACCTGATATTTGTTTTTATATTCAAGATAAAATGGTCAGTTTCAGTTTGGTTTGATGTTGATTTGGAGTAACACACAAAAACCTGTAGTGTCTCAGCCAAAACTTTGAGTTTTACACAGTCTGTGTTTTACTGTTACTGGTTTCAGTGGAGAGTTTAGTGACACATCGTCTTTGGCGATTTCAGATTTAATGTTATGGGTTTCACTGGAGCTTCATAAATCTGCACTGAAAATGAAAAGAACAGAAGAAGAATTTCCATAAAAGCCAACTTATAAAAGTGATTTAAAGCCTCACATTGATCCTCAGTGCTACTACAGGACGGGCTGCACCGTCGAGGATTAATTATAAACGTGTACCAACCCATATATTACACCGCGCTTTAAACCTGTTTAAAGCATCTAAACCACTCTTAAAGACACTAAACTGAGATTTTAAGTCCACATTAATAATAGATTTACAACTTGAAACTGACAGTTTGATTTAAATTAAAATAAATGGCTTCATGTTTGAAGCGGATCTCGGACATTTGCTCTATCCGCTTCAGAGGGAAAGACTTGAGACTCGATAAAAACTCAATGAGGCAACACAAAATTAAGTTTTGTCATATTTCAGATGTTTTAAGGTCCGACGGGAGTCAGAGAGACTTCAGCATCTCCACTGAGCTGTGTAGCCTGTAGTGCTAAAGAGCTACTACAAGGTTTTTTTTAACTGGTTATAGAGCAGTCTCGGTTTAATGCTGATGATGCCTCAATATGACTAAATAAGTTAACGAGACGAACTGCAAGAAGATCGTCTATTTCTATAGTTGTTCTTTATGGAGTCTCCATGAGATCAGATGAAACAAGCCTCTGTTGTGCCTGGCATATTTACAGTGAGTTGTACATTAGCCAGATGAGATTTTTATTTAGGTTTATTTCGATCTCCTCTAGGCCAGAATAACTGTTTTGTTTGCTTGCTTCACATTAATTAGAGTTAAAATTGATGCTAAATGTTTGCTGAATGATTTGGTGTCTGTTTATGAGTTGTTAAAAATCATTAATAATCTTGTAGAAGGAGTAAATGTTTATAACGGTTAAATTTAGCAATATGTTAATGGAGTCTGGCAGGCAGTGAGGCAGGCAGCCACTGAACTCAAACTCCAGAGTGTGTATTTTCAGAGCAGTGGGCTTCATTTTCAGGCTAACAGGTTGAGTTTTACGTTAACAGACAACTGACAGTCATGAACAGCTAATCAACACACAGCGTAGGACTTGTAGCTTTTTATTGTCGATTTATAATGTTGCATGCATCCTGCACCCCTGCAGTGGGGTGAAACAGCTAAATTCAACCATAGTTTGTATGATAAATAGGATTTCAACCTATTTTATATACTGTACAGTCTACAGCTCCAACTCGCTATTTGGATTTCTGTATTTTTGCATGTGCAATTGCTACATATTGCTCCTTCAAGCTGGGTTTGACTACTTTAGGATAAAAGCCAAAGGAGAAGCTTGTGTCCCAACCGGAAATCGAACCCACAACCTCCAGCAGTGTTGGTGCATTGATCCACTGATTGATACAAAACCAGTGTGTGAGCTCAGGAGGGTAGTAATTACAGAGGAGGGAGGACAAGTGGACAGAAAGAGACGCACAAAGACAAAAAAAAACAAAAAAAAAACAGAGAGAGAAATCTTTAAGGTGTTTTCATGCTGAGAGAGAAGTGATGTAAAAGACAGAGCGGAGTGTGTGAGGGGAAACTTTTGACATCTTACAACTGTGTATCTGTGTGTGTGTGTGTGTGTGTGTGTGTGTGTGTGTGTGTCTGTGCTGTCGGTGTACATGAGGAAAAAGGAAAAGCAGAGAATATACTTGTGGCTGTGTGTGTGCATGTGTGTGTGTGTGTGTGTGTGTTCGTTCCAGAGATGTAAAAGTGCTTAAACAGCAAACAGCCCACGGTGGAGAGAGCTCCAGTGGGAATACTGTGATGTCGCTACCGGCAACCATCCCTCATGAGTCGAGACAAAAACACCATATCCACACTAGCGCCCCCACAAGGCTGTAATGTTAACTACACAGCAGACAACAACATTACTGGATGAAAAAAAAGAAAAGAAAGAAAACTCTGCTATTAATACATCTTCAACACTAGTAGAGTAAACATCAAGATAAGACATATTTTTATGCGTATTTTTCTTATGAAACTGAAAAAACAAGCATGCACCCTCTGAATTCATGTTTCTCCCTTTTACCAAACTAAGACAAGCTTCAAATGCCTTGTAAACTCATCACAAAAAATATACTATACCACGGTAGATGTGAAAATAATCTGAGTCTACAGGCTGTTGTCCTCGGTGCAGCTCGCATCCCAGCTGCATCTGATGGGCGTTTAATGCAACCTGAGGTGTTTATTTAGACTTTAAGCCTATTTTTTACAATATGTGCATAAATGCAAGACTCTCCTTTCACTTTACCCTGCAGCTGGGAAACAAGACACGTGAACTTTTTGGACTTTTTTGTGGGTAAACTGTACGTTTACTGCCGCTTGACAACTTCACGGCTAAACTTTGATCCCTCTGCTCTGATCCCCAACACAGCACTCTTTTCCTTTCTCTCTTTTGCTCATCCACACACCCACTGCACACATGTCACAGTGATGGAAAAACATTTCTTCACACATCAAAGGTACATTGCATGTTGCAGGTTTTGCTGCTCATTGGCCGCTGATGCTTTGAAATACACGGACAATATGAATCCAATATAGACAGATGCTTCAGTGTGGTGTGAATGGTGTCCTCACAGCAGAGAGATGCTGAAGTGACGTTTGCATTTTAGACAAGTTATTGTTTTCACAGTCCCTGTCGCTAAGTGAAACAACAATAACAACCACTGAGCTAGTAGCCTTGTATAGCCAGACCTCTGCTCTTTGTTTTAGTCCTGTAGGACCAAAAGAACTTGTCTATGAACCTTGGAAAAGCTTGAGACTCCGCCCCGCAAGACCATCATGCCTGACATTGATCCATTTTCTGACATGTTGGGTATATTTGGCACATCTTTTAACTCTAGCGGCAGATTGCACTACTGACATTGAATTGACCTATGTAGTGATTTGGTTCCACGTCACACGAGCTTCTCTGATCTGTTCTGCAAGATTTACGGGCTTATAAACTGTCTGTGGTTTCAACAAGTTCAGTAAGCTCCTTCCGAGCTAAAGCATAGACAGGCTTTACCTCAGGGCACTGATGATGAAATGTTTGCCTTTTTTATCAGTGAAAAAAGAAACTGATTTAGACTTTTACTGATTTATGTGCTGTTTTCTTTTGCATGGATTTTGCCATTTTAAAGCCAGATATTGTGCAAATGTTCCACCAAATCAAGCTCCTCTGACTCTATTTGTAAGGACACCATCACTACATCCTGAGCTTGTTGTTTTTTTGTTCACAGAATGATAATAGGTACAGCCTAGAGCAGCTAGACTAGCTGTTACCTAAATCAAGAGGTTTATCTTCTGTGGGGCGGTCATTTTTATCTCAGACTCGGCTCATCAGGCCTCAGCTCTGCACTGTTTGACAAGGAACATTCATCAGTCTGAACAAGACTTTGTCAATCTCAGCTGTACTTTGAGCTAATATCAGCTTCTTGCTGTAATCTGCAACATAGCATGTTAGCAACTTGTTAGCTTACAGCTTAAATGCGTACAACTGCCTGAGGATATAACATGGACGGTTTTGTCATCTCTTATCAGGATATACATCAGTGAAAAAACATTTAGCTAAGTTTGCCTTTCCATGACAAAAATTTTTCACATGTGAAATATATTTCACATATTTCTCAGATGTGGAATATTAATTCACATGCAGTTATCAAATTTGAATTATACAGAAACATTCAGACATTTCATGTGGCCTGCTCTTTCTATTTTCCTCTGCATCTGTAAAGAATCATTTCCAGCTGATTCAAGTCACTTAACTAAAAATAACTGAAGGACAAATTTTTTTATATGTTGGAAGGAGATATTTTTTTCTTCTCTTACTGTTGTACTGCGAGTACGTCTGTAAGAATGGGAGTAAAAATTGATTCTCTTCAGTATTGTGATTCCTTTTTTGTAATGATTCCAGAATCGATTTTATATGCACATATATACAGGCCTAACGCTAAAACATAATGGGAATCACCATTAACACACTAATGGAAATTATCATTGTGATTCTGGTAATATTCTCTTCACAAACAGGTCCATTTTACTTCACACGCTTAATATAAAACCATAGACTCCTTGTTGACTGCTTCTGCTTGTTTCTGCGTTACGTCAACATCGCCGCCATATCGGACGGGG
>JAJHUR010132782.1:0-16475 GCA_027495735.1 Lutjanus campechanus | reverse complement strand
TTTTATCCGTGGTCACCATTCACTGCCATTGTACTGGATGAGGCTGCTACCCTGTTTCTCCTAAAACTCCAGGATTGTTTGGTGTACTGAAGATCTTCACTTATCATCACATCAGCATGGTGGTGAGTACATACAAAATGGCTTATTCTCACAAAATGGAATATCACTTTAACATAACTTTTTTTGATCCCATTATTTTTTTTTAAAAAGCTTAGGTTATCACAAAAAGATAATCATAACATTTGTATGACTATTTTTTTTATTATTATTATTTCTTTTGCATTTTAAACACTGAAAACTAGAAATGTTCTGGTGCATTTTTTCCCTTTCTAATACCAATTCCGATACTGGAACATTACATATCGGCTAATACAGAATACTGATCTGATACCAGTGTGTTAAAAGTATTTGCATGACAAAGTAGTAGAGGTGCACGACCCCAACCAACTATCACTCTCACATCACGTGAGAACGTGGTAAGGAGTCCTGTTGTTCTGTACTGCACGAGACCTCCAGGAACAGCTCTTGCGGTGAAGTGCATTGCCAAATCTCTACAGATGGACACATTCCTGCTGTGGCACGGTATACACCATCATATCAACCAACCCAAAGTGTCTAAATATTGGATACACAGTGACTAGGTGCAAACAGTTCAATGCAAAACAAAGTTGCTTGTGTTTAATGCCCTTAAGCCCTTTAGGTCTTAAAGACAGCTGACTCCGCAGTTCCCTTCTATCGGATTTTGGCTGTTTTAAGCTGCTTCTTTCAGAGTTTCAGATCTTTCCCCAATTAAAACAGTGTCAGTGAAAGAGCACATTTGAATCTCTGAGATCTCTGAGAGGAGTGTGTTGAATATCCACGAGGCAGATTCAGAAATTTGAAGTTGTATTAACAGTACCAACATTATACAGCAAAAATCAGGAGAAGGTACTTGTCACACACATTCAAATCTTACTTTTGAAAGACACAATTTTAAAACTTAACCTTGCAAATCATAACTAACTAATAGTTTTATCAACAGTGAATGTGATTTTACCTCATATAACTCTTCTCTAAAATAGTTGAAAACTCAATCATACCAGTCCAGAGCCCTGATCTACCATCTTGTACAGGAGGAACTCTCAGCTGTAATACTGTTTTCTTCGCCCTAAGGATGGAGGAGTTTGTATTAGTTACACTAACAGTCACTGCTGTGCTGAATGCCATGGAAAGCAACAAGGAGATTTTGCAATGTCACACCGATGTGCAGCTGTAAAAAGACTGAGAAGGTGGCCGAACACCACCTGCATTTTCTAGTATTCTAGGTATACTTTCTGGTTCTAACTGATAGTCCTGCCACAATACACATAAAGATGTAAATGTAAATCTCATCTGGATGCAAATTCAAACAAACCTTGGCCAAGATTTCACAGTCAGCCTCATGTAACGCCAGAGGAGCAGTTTCACATTGCATGAAACATCAGTTTAGTCTTGTTTTTCCAAGATGTTCATGGTCACAACAGTGACTGAACTGTCACAGTGAGGTTCGCCTGAGACGTATTATAAGACAGTAAGCTCCTGAGTTAAAGATTTTTCAAGCATTAAATAATCACTGAACAAAACGATTCACTCTGAAATACTTTCCCTGCTGTGTATTTCATGTTCTTTGATATCAGTTTACAAAATTTATTTTATGAGCATATTCTACTAAAAGGTAGAGATGACACTGTACAGCAACACTTTGACTTTAAAAACATGAACTCTTCAGCCAAAGGGAAACATTTTTCTTTAACATACTGTTTGCTTAAAAGCTGAATTCCTGTAAGAGACAACCTTCAACACACGCATTGATTTAGAGGCTCAGGTTGTGGTTGGGGAGCAGGTTCAGGGTCAGGGTGACTGTTTTTGCTTAAAATCAGTAGATGCAGCTACTGTAGACAGACGTCAGTAAGGCATGAAATGAGCCATCCCTACGGAGGCGTGTACAGCAGTGTACAGCAGGTACCTCTATGTCTCACTGCACAACACCAGCCTGCTTATAGTTGCTCCACAGAGACTGTACAGCTTGTCTGTATTAACCTGCACATCAACATTATTAATGCTTTTGTGTTGATTAATGTTACTGTGTCATGTGTCGTGACCCCTTACCTGCACACTCCCCCATCCCCAAAGGGACCACAATGTGAATAGGCCTTCAGGCTTTATTGTTATCCTGACTTTTCCTTTTATGTAAGCATTCACAACCCTGGCAGAGCTGGTGTTTTTAAAATGGAACTGTCTAATAAAATCATTAAGTCAATCAATCAAGCTGGTCTCATCTTCATTATTATCAAAACAACAATAATCATATTTCTAGGGTTGGTGTCTGATACTATTTTATCAATTCTGAGTCCATTTTTCAAATGTACTTATGGAATCACTTTTAAGATGAAATTTTGTTTAGCGTTCAATACCTGCAAATAATTAACGTTCGCTGGTTTGGGACTTAGGAAGCAGAAACACTGCAGTTTATAGTGGCGGATCAAATAATGTTAACAACCTGTAGCAACTGAAAATAAGGTGAGCAGCATTAGATTTGATATACTGATGAAATATGTATGTGACACAGATACAGATTTCAAATAGCGGGTGCAGTCTACAGTCCCTACTTTTAAATCTTATTTTTCCACAAGCTACTTGCTTCAAATACCAGAAATCCCTATGCAGAACTATTCGGATGAGAAGTTTATAGTATTGATATGGTATGAATGATATTTGATTTTGGGGGCCCTGTGGACAAAAGCTGTAACCACAGAACCACAGAAATATAACATCAAAAATAAAATTATCTAGATAAAAAATCTCCTCCTGCTTCCTTTTAACTCACTAACGTGCTGCTCACTGTAACTGTGCCTGGGAAAATGTAAACACAGGCTTGTTTAATCTGTTTCCAGGAAGAATCTGACCGAATGTGTTTGTTTATGTAGGTTATATAGAGGCACCAGTATTAAACTGAGACTGTTTCATTGCCAGGTACAAACTCCTTGTAGTACGTTTAATGAGCTAAAGCTGATATAATCCACTGTCTGTTATGTTTGTCATATTAACTGGCGAGAGCAAAATGAGAGACCTTCTCCCTTAAAGCATTCAACATTGCTCTTTTCTTATAAACAAAACACTGAGGAGAAACAAGAGGTTCAACACCAAATTACTGCAACATTGCACATGCTAACAACAAGATTCACTTGTTGTAACCAACAGGTAAATTAGGTCTCCAACCTAACAATAGCGTTGTTATTACTGTGATATGAAAGCATAAAACATGCATTTTAAATTAATAAGATATACACACTTTGAAATAACATTAAAAAAAAGAAAAAGTTTACATGTTGCTGCTAGTATGTACATGATGTGGGGGTTTCTACCCAGATGTTATTGTAAACAAACTTTGTGATTGGATTTATAAGTGATTGGTTAGCACCAGAGTTATGCCCATCTGTGTATTTTGCCATCTGCAAACTGGATCTAAACTGAAACTTCCTTCCTATCATAAACCAAACTTACATTTTGCATCCGTTAACACATCAAATGTAAGCGCTAAAGGTGTGAGAGAACTGACATCTTTATTCTTTCCGCCCTCTCTCTTTAACTTTAAACGTGAATCTAAATTCTAGTGGGGTATCATCAAAAAGACTAACCGGGGGTGTAAAACGGCTCAGTAAATCCTGCCATTTCCCCAAAGCCTAGCCACCAAAACAAGCCCCTCAAGTCATAATGAGGAGGAAAAATGTGATGGGAAACAACTGTGAAGCCACTGTGTGAGCGGGGAACATGGGCCAGCTGCTCACTAGATCAGCTCTAGCAGGGGTATCTCACTCCATCACCACCGCATCAGTGAACACATCACAAAGATGGAGAGAGGCTGCATCAATCAAACACCACGCCACAGGGATCTCTAGCTTCCAGCCCCGTGGGGAAAACTTTGGAGACAGTGTCGAAACGCAACAAAATATCAACAAATGAGCCTTGGGTTAGAGCACATTTTGAGTGTAGAAATAAAAAAATATCTCCACACTCCCTGCTGGTAGTGATGGGTGCACTTCCTCCCAATGCTTAATCCATGCTTAAACAACTAGGTACACTCTGAAGGAGAAAAACAAAATATCCAGAGAGGGTGGGGATCAAAGGGAAGAGAAAGGGGATTGAAGCCGTAGAACAAACAAGTCTTGGTTTATTTCCAACAGGCCTCAGTGCACTGAATCAACATTATTTGTGTGGATCTATCACAGCAACAAATGGATGAAGAAATAAGTCTGATAAGCAGGGATAACAGATACAGCTGCCTGGCCTTTCAGCACAAGGCATACCAAAGTAGAGTTGATGCCACAGGATGATGAAATCTTTAACATTTGAAGACAGTGTCAAATAAAGCTGAAAGCACACTATACAAACATTATATATACCTGTAGAATCACAAAATTGGGTCACAAAATATGACTGCGTAGGCTACTCGGATCTAGTTGTGAAGAAACCTGATGCACCACACAATACTCTTGTAAAAATAAACACAAAATGTGACTGTTTTTGCCATAGTGTACTACAATGCAGCTCGATGAGAAAGCAGCTCACAGCAGCGACTGTGTGTGCACCGATGTGGGGAAAAGGAAGACGCAATAAAGAAGAGTAGAGGGCTACATGCCAAATGTGGAGGATATACGGGTTAAGGAGATCTAAGCTACATGTGATGTTTATTCTGCAGAGAGCTGGAGGTAAATTATAAAGCCAAAATAATTACGTTCAATAAAACCAGCCGACTACATCATTTCTTTTCTGATTTTTTTACTGCTGCAGAGCAACTTTTCTTTCCCAACTGTTGCCCACCGTTCTCCTTTTTTGTGTTGTCTCACAGTGCAAGAGCATTGTAGATTTTGTGCTGACAAAATCAAACACGTTTGAAAATCTCAAAATGTCTGAAGGGGCTCACAAAGCAGATCAGAGTGCCTCTCTGCTCTGCTCAAACCTAAAGAACATTTCCAACATGATTTCAGATTTTACTTTGAAATAGTTTATTTTTCATTTTTCGCCTGCCTTTAAAGTTCAACTTATATTTGAGTTTGCCTCACTTTTTGCGTGAGGAAATATAAAGTATAGTGATACTACAACTTTTTTTGTATTTTTCAAAACAGGATAAAACTGTGTTTGAGCATATTTGTGGACCAACTGTCTAATGGTTCTTTCAAACACAACGTAACCACGGTACCACTGCACTCTGAAACTCCCAATTTTCAATGGCTTGGGTCGTGCCACGGCAGCTTGTCACCTCGCACTGAACCCAGCAGCAGCTCAAATCGCATTGTGCCTGAAAAGGTCTTAAGCCTCAGTGGCTTCTGAGGTGTGTCCCTTGACAGCTGTTGACTGACAACTGCAGACTAGAGTTGGTAACAGATGTGCTGTCAACGTCAGTGATGCGCTATTGACTGCAGCTTGTCATATTGTATATAGACTACTAAAGTTGATCAGGTTGTTTTTGCCTTTTATCACACCGTTAGTTATTTAAACTGTCTGTTCCTTTACAACATTTAGTATTTGGGAGGATCCATCGTGCTGTCAGGTTTGTTTTCCACTTAGAAGTAGTAGAAGTACAAGTACAAGTAGAGAGACCCACCAAGCGTTAGATTTCTGTAATGGAACCAGTTCCAGTGATGCAATCACTGTCAAACCCAAGCTGGGTGACTGTCTGTGTGGCTGGAATGAAATAATATTACAAACAATTTTTAGTACCCACCTGCACATTTACTGCAGCAATCTAGTGCCAACATCACTGGTCTGTACCAAACATCCTTCTATTGGGTTTATAAAGTGTACAGTCTAGATCTGCTCTGCGATAACTCTGTTATCATTTGGAGCTATACAAATAAAACTGAATTGAATTTAGTAGGCATGGCTCAATACCACTTTTTCGTGTCCCATATCAATATCACAACCTTGAGTATCTGCCAATACTGATAGCAGTCTGATACCGTCTTTTTCCCTCTCTTGAACGACTAAACACTTAATACATTTGTATAGATGCACTTTGGTGAAAGCTACTGCAAAGAGTTTTGATCTGGTTATGAAACAGTCTCAAGTTATTACTGATGTCTCTATATGACCTATGTTTGTTAATAACACCATCAATGAGAAGAATGGCTGTCTATACAGTTAATCTTGATGTTTGCTCAAAATTAGTATTTGCATGATAGTTTAGGTGAATGGACTGTCCTGTATTACAGGCTACTTCTTCCCAAGTATTCGATTGGTGCATCCCTACTTTTTAGTGATTATATTTAGTGATTACAGTAAGCAAAAACAAACAAGGATATACAGTAGGTTTGGGCAGTATCAAGATTTTCCAGTAAACCAGGGTATTAAGAAATACTGACAGTATGATTTTCAATATAGTCCACCATACAGACATCCCCCTTTCTATTAAACTGAGAGGGAGATGCTGTATTGAGCCCATGTATTGTAGTGTGCAACATGTGCCACCAGGTGTCAGTCTCTCTACTGGTGGACAGGGAAGTGCAGCTGAGCTGAGAAACATGGCCTCTGGGGGATAAAGTTCCAGGACTAACTAGTGAAGAAAAAAATGCCTCTACCCCTGTTTGGGAGTATTTTGGGTTTCGTCCTGATGTGAAAGGTCAGTTACCAAACACTGCAGACCATTTATTGGTCAGAGTAGCATAGCATAGTGAGTGTTTAACAGTTGACTGACTGCAAGAGAGTGGGTGGCAGAGAGTGGCAGTGAATGCGAGCTGAGTGGAGGAAAAGGTGAGCAGTGAGGTTGTCAGTATTACAGTAAATGTACAGTGTAGGTTTCAGTTTTCCAGTGAAAAAAGCCTGCAGCTTTCCAAGACCAAAGCAAAGCTCCCAAGTGTATGGGACCACTATCTGCAGTGGAGTCGAGTTGAGCTGTTTTATATAAATGCTGTCATAATATACCAATGTCAGGAAAGTATGAGAAAGTAGATACTGCTGAAGCCTTCAGTAATATACATACACACATATGAGTGAAAGTGAGAGAGAAATATATAAATCTTAGTAAAAATCAATTTCAATTTCAGTTTGACTTTAAGTGTCATGTAATGTAAGTTAAATGTGCCAGTGTAGTTAAATATAGTCCTATCCCTTATTTTTCTCATACCCCTCGGGCTTCTTGTTGTTGTTTCCAAACTGCATATAGAACATCTTCAGAATATCTGAATTTAGTCAGTAAAGATAATCACCACTGCAGACAAGAAGCAGACAGAAAATTGTGCTTTCTGTGGTTCATCAGAATCCACCTTCTGTCAATACATAGGACAAGCAGCAAAATGATAAATGGGGGCCAATCAGAATAAGATGCCAGTTGCTTCATATTCAGCACAAAGGTAGTCAGCTGGGACCTATTACTGCATGAGTACCATTTACCAAATCAAGACATATTGTGTTTTTGTCAGTTAGGTATCTTAATAAGCTACATAAAAGCATTAAATATAGCGCTATGCCATTCAGACAGACTGTGGGAATATGTAGGAGTGTGATGTCCCTGAGCATAGAGATTTTGTCAAAGCCAGTTGAATATTAACGGCAATTCACCAAGATACTCTGTTATTATGCTACTGATCTAAAAGAAGATCCTTATGCTTCTCACAAGATGCTCACACAAAATGCTTCCTTAAGCAGGTCTGAGTTCATGCTATTGAACTGAGCTCACATTTAACCAACTTTAAACATCAAAGGAGGTATGGCAGACATCCCTTACCCTCCGTCAGTCATGCACACACACATACATGAACACCAACGCGGCCTCGCAAAACGATTAAAGGAGATAATGACGGTACAGGCCTGAATGCTAAATTACTTCCCTCTTTTATTTTGTTAAGACCAGCCGAGCTTCCTTTTAACTCCCAGGGGGAAAAAAGTGAAGTTCAAAACACTCTGATGAAGACTTTAGAGGCAGGTTGGAGTTTAAAGATGCTCAGGACGTGACATGTTTCATGGTATGTGTGTGTGTGTGTGTGTTTGTGTTTGTTGGTGCATGATATGATTTCTATTCTGCGTGAATACATGTGTGGGAGGCCAGGTTGTGTATTTGTGTGTCTCTCTGTGCACGAATGAGTGGGTGGATAAGTGCATGCATGGGAATGTGTTTCTGTCTGTCAGTGTAGGTCTGTGTGTATACACAAACATTTATTTGTTTTTCCAGGTCTTGTCTTGAATGTACACTGGCTGAATTTGACCTTTCAGCAGCGTCCAAAGCTCCAAACATGCAGGCGAAAGATCATGAAAACTGTGACAGAGATCAATTCTCTCATTTCCCCTCTTATGCTCCCCTGAGTTTTCTGCTTGGCCCTTTTCTTGCTGGCCTAAAACAGAATTAATTGACCTCGTGCACTGTGAAACTTCTCTGCTGAAAACTTTACCATATCATCAAAAGTATAATGAAGTGACTGATAATTAATTAATGCAGCCTGTCCCTTTGTTAATACTACATGCCTCAGCTGGGTAGATAATACTCATATCTGTATCTGTATTGGTGGAGCGACGCTTCACTGCTCGTGATAATGTCCAGAGAAAACAGTAGGTGACTGACTGGCAAAAACACAGCATGTCTGATGTAAATAAAACACAAGGAGGAGAGTTCTGCAGCCCTCCTCCCCTCTACAACAGAATGACATCTAGCCATCAGGTTATTCATAAGGAATATAAAGAGTATAAACTGCTAAACGGAAAATCTTTAACAGATTTAACAGACAGAAGAGATTTATTGTCATATTGTGTTTCTGTTTGTCAGTTTTGCTGGTTGGCAAACATTTTTTTTTAGAGCACCTGTAAACTGGGTTTTGTCACCGTGTTCTTACATGATTGAAAATTGGTGTCAGTTCTGATTTATTAGGTAACTGCTCGCTTGTTGTGACTGTTTAGGGATGCTTAGCTCAGGTTTGGTATCAGACATCTGCAGACTTTTTCAGTGATTGAAATATGTCTGGTGTTGTGATCACCGATGGCTGCTTACCTCATTGGCTAAACAACTGAGCCAATCAGAGCTTTGTAGGCGTGATTAAGGCCACATTCAGACAGAATCAGGCAAACCAGTCAGCTCATTCATTTTGAATGGGGGTAGTGTGTTTAGGCTGCAGCGCTGGGAGCTGCAGAGGAGGCCAAAAACAAAAAACGCAGCGAGATGCAGCAGAAAAACCTGAAGCAGAGGCAATGTTTGGATAAACGCAACCTGATGTTACGATGCAGTGGCCAATCATAAGCTGGTGATTAGACTGATGCAGAGTCAGCCTGAAATATCACTAAAAAGAGGCGCTATTCAGGTGGAGTTTATGGACCAAACGATGATGATCTACTAGTTGTGTCCTCACTTTGTTTATATTGTATCCAGCTTCAACATCTGGTTCTGGCTTACAGTTTATGCTGCAAAATAGCGATACCATAAAGCTTCCCTCGGTTTGTGTTCACAGGTAGCAACAAAGCCGTTGAATAGGAGAAATAAAACAGAATTTCCAAAAGAAAATGGTATATAGCTGGATATAGCTGTACAACTTGTCAGAGGTCGACAAAAATGTAAAAATAACTTTTAAATTGGCATATTTCTAAGGCAAGCACAAGGACTAACACAACCACAGTGTAAGACTCCATAATGAGGTGAAAATGAAATAACTCAGTGTAGAGAGAGGAATAATTAGTTGATTAATCAATTACTCAAACAGCTCAAACTTTTCAACAACTATTTTGATCAATTACTTAATTCATTTTAAAACAAAAATCCAAAAAGTTCCACTTTCTCAAATGTGAATGAGCGCATGCTAGTTATTTCACAATTTTCTAACAGTTTATGGACCACATAATTGATAATCAAGAAAATAAGTGCCCGATCAATAATGAAAATATTGCTTAGCAGCCCTAATTGATTATCAGGCTGTGAGTGCTACATCACAATTGTTTTTGTTTCATAGTGACAACTCTACAGTTACTTAAACTTAATCCCGACTGTTAAGTTAATAAAGCAACAATATATAATATAATATATTCTACAGCAAATGTACAATACCAGTGTCCAGAAAAAACATATTAACTGTTACAAGTACTCATAAAATATGAGTTTCCAGCTCACCCTTTGCTAATACTTTGCATCTGGCTCTAAACCAAGATAACAAACAAATCGTAAACGCTATTAAGCAAAATGTAATGAAATGTCCCTATCAATTAGGCAGAAAAAACTCATGTCTAGTGTATCCAATATTTCTTTGGCACCTCACAGGAGCAGTACTGTGTGTGGGGACTGGCTAAGGTTGTTAATAATGCCCCCGTGAAACCTGTATGCATTAATAATGAGCTCAACCCACCCTTCCTCCTCCCTATCAGCTGTTCATTTAGTTAGAGAGGATAAACAAACCTCAGTCAGACTACACACATGACCTTTTAAACTCTGGCTTGGTGTCAGCTGAGCAACTGTCACTCCGTTTCATTGAATACTGGGTGATATTTTCAAGCACTGGTGGAAACCTTTAGCCAAGGGAGACATTAAAAGATTCAACGCAACTGTTTTAATACGCATGTTGTTTGCAGAGGCTCAGTCAGTGTTCCACTTGGCTTTATCTAAACTTCCTGAATGCCTTAGGCTGATTGATAGTCCTATTTTATCTACTGAAAGCAATTCAAGCCAGCCCAATTGCACAAAAATCTGGACTCAAGGACGGTCACGCAATGAGACCTGGAAACAAAATTACAACAGATTTTCTGAGAGTTACATCTCTGCATTCTGCGCACAAGTAACAGCTGTCAGTAGGTGAAATAATGTCTCACACGCTTCATCAGAACCAGCCTAACAGATCCCCATACACATGCAGACAAATCTCTCTCACCTGTCAATCTGGTGCCACAAGGAGAAAAGTAATAAAAATAAAAATGGAAAGTTGTACTTATTAAACTTTTTCAAATTTCCTGACAGCGATGCAACAAAACAAAAACAGAACTTTTGTATTTCCATGGTCTGCTAGACTGCAGCTGATGACTTCACGGTAACATCCTAAACCTAAATGGAAAGCTGCCTTCTCAGCAGTTTGGTTTTGCGGGAGCAGGAGACAGGCCTGTCTTGAAGACGGAGGAATAGCAAGAAGGTATAAGTGGCAACAAAATTGGATGCCACAAGAGATGCCAATTTCCTGATGTGTTTCAAACCACCAGCAGAGAATAAACAAAAGTAATATCATGGAGACATCTGAGAGAATCATCTAAAGAAAGGCTTCTTCTCAAAGATTGGCATACTGGCTGGCATGTCTGCCCGTTGTTCTTCCTTTCATCTTTTAAAGAACATGTTTTTTTGTTTTAGAGTCATATGCCTGCAGAAGTATGTATCTCACTCTCTTCAGACTTAGAAGTATAATCTATTTTGGTTAGATCAAAAAGTGTCACTGAATAAAAGGCAGACAAAGCTTTTATGTTGGACACATTTGTAGTAGCAAAGCTCCCTTTAATTCAGGGAATTTAACAGATGTAGACGAGATGTAAACAGCAGCGGAGAGAACATGGTTAGGTTATTCAAGTTTTTTTTGGTATTGTACAAAACTCAGATTACATGGCTGCTCTTGTGTGCATCTTTCAACTGTAACACGACTGAAACTAGTTGCATATTTTCCCTAATTTCACAACTTCTGTACTAGTCCAAGTACACCTACAGTGCAGCCAGAAATGGACTGTCCACACTATGCTATTTGAATATGTGAGAAAGTTTGCCTTTTCACAACAGAGCGCTGCAGGGATGAGTCCTGAAACCCAGAAATGAGTTTGCATATTAGCACTTCTGGTTCTCTTGTCTTTTTGTTTTTTGTTTTGTTTTGTAGATGAATGAAATTAGGTTTGTGAACAAGCTTAAGAGATTTTCACATTTTGTTCTACCTCATAAAATATAGCAGTAAATACCCCACTTGTGAAATCTGAAGCTTTTACATGTCTTAAAAAAGACTGGTTTCTAAGAAGTGAGACTACAGAGGTTGTCTAGGATATTAAACATTATCACACTGAAGACTAGTCACTTATGCTGCAACCCATTGTACTCTAAAAAACTAAGCTAAACAACTACCTCCAACACTGAAACATGTAATGGAGCATTCAAAACGGAATTCCAAGTCGGAAGCTCGAGCAAAATATTTCCTGCCAACACATACACACCTGACATCACAGAAATATGGGCACGCACACAGTGAACAGAATGACATTTTCCTAATTTTTTACATTGTTTTCTATCATGAAAAGTGCTATAACAACTTTGTAGCTACCATTTCCATTCAGTTGATTTGTGCTTGATAGAAGCCTCTGTGAGTATGTGGTACTAGCCTACTCTTTCTGTCTCTTTTTAAGTGTGCTAATCTGTTAAATCAGCTCCTGTAGGTGCTTCTGAAGTTCAGAGACGTGCCATAAAAACATTAGTCTGCTGCAGGCGTGCATGTTTTCCTGAGCATGTGCACTGGCACTGACACTTTTAATTGGGAAATCGGGACTACAGATTCGGAACTACTGACATCCGACTTGCAATGGATGCAGCATTAGTGGTGGTGATGCCAGAGTAATGCACTGTAGTGTCGACCATTTATAGCCTAACGTTAGCTTTATACTTCTGGTATTTACATTCATGCTTGTTTGGGAGAACTGTCTAGCTGAACAAAAATTTATTTTCTGCACTAATCCAAAATCCAATGGAAGAATCACACTCACTTTTGTGTAGGGAAACAGAGCGATTCCATGTCGACCCAGGCTGGCCTACAACAATACATCATCCCTGCAGCACTCTGTTATGTTGTTGAACAATCTACCATCACAACATTTTCATTTAACCTCCCGGTTTATTTAATGGAATTGCAATCAGAAATAAGAACCTTGTCAAAGTTTATTAATGTGCAACAATTATACCCTCTGCTATTGGGGCATATTTTATATAAATACAACCATGTTTTATAATATTGTTATTTACCATCTGTAATACATCAGCCTCCACTTGCAGGTGCCCACAGGAGGAGTTCAAGTTGTTGACATAAAATACATTAATAAACATTTACAACTACATTATATTATTCGTCACTGTTTACATACTGCTCATAAATGCTAAATGGGTGAGGGTTAAAGTAAAGTGTCACTTCCACCTTCAGCGCCATAAATTTTGACACCAATGCTGTCAAGCACAAAGATTTTACTTTAAAGAAACACATGACCCTGAACACTCCCTGACCCCATAACTCGTGGTTCCTCCACCCATACAGCCATGGATCTGTAAAAAAAAAAAAAATTGGTTGTATCCTCTCCCAGAGTTTTCTAAACAATCAACCATTTTTTGTTTGACTATTTTGAAAAACATTGTCTATATGCACATGAGTTTGAATTGTCAATGTCTGTCCATGTACAGGGAGTGAACAAACTTTCTTTTGCAGAACAGTCAGTATCTGTACATCTGTCTGTCCCTGTCTGTCTGTTTGTCTCTCTCTGTTTACTGTGTCTTTCTTCAGCCATCCATCCATCCACATCAAAGCTTTGACAGCAGTATTGAGCTATGCCAGTACTGTGTCATCATGCGTTACAGCTTCATCTTGTACAACAGCCAGAGTGAAACAACTTTGAGCTTGCACACTTTTCTCTTTCAGCAATTACCTGAGTACCCTGCCGGGCTAACTGCTTTACAAGTCTAAACTCCACACTTAAAGACATGCTGACAAAATATTTCACCACATGAACAACATTACGGCTGCTGTCTGCAGTATGTCTGCTTTACAGCTACAGAACTCTCAATGAGGGAAAATCATTTATACTATACTTAAAAAAATATAACTCCTTTTAAACATGCGCACCTCTGAAGTGTAATATTCATTCATCCTTGGCCTGCACAAAGTATTTTAGAGAGCAAAAAGTAAACAGCTCATCATCAACCTACAAAAGGTGAAGCGGTCAGTTCAGTTTTCTGCCAAGAAGCCAACAGGGAAGGAATCCCAAAAAAGCTGCATTGTAGCTCCGTAATATACTGAAAAAAAAACAACTGACTCAATGTCCAATATATTCAACTGCTATGCAATATTATGATATGATTGTACACCTGAGCGGTTTGCAAGTGTTTTCACGGTCTTGAGGGCATCATATCCACAGTCCCCGCCTGAGGGCTGCAACAACAACAATCAACAACAGACAGACTCAGTATTAGAAACAGCCTGACACTCACATCGGGTAGACTCTCATATATTGGAACAAAAGTGAAAAGCTTTTACCAGACGGAATCTTGTAGGTCGACTGTATTTAGCAATCGTATCATATACACTGTATTCAAAATGCCTCAAGAATTTCTGAAACCCTGAACTCACAACGCAGCAAGTAAAAATGTACAGATGAAGAATTGGTCCCAGAGGAGAAATCAACTCAACTCTTATATGTACTAGAGTTGCTATTTGACTGTGAAAAAGCAATTCAGAGAGCGAATATGCAATGGACTTGAGTCTTAAACCCAGTGTAAATCTGTGACTGATACTGTGGAAATATTTGGTTACACAGATACAAGTTATATTGATAAAAAGGCTTATGGGGAGCTTAATCCTTTTGCTCATCCATCAATAGCAGCCACTCTCTCCCCCTTTTGAATCCCATGCAACTCTCACCTTGGGGAATGTGATGCTTGAATTAACATTCATATGATCACTGCACTGTATGCAGGGAAGTGCATTAGAGTCAGACAGATATATCGATCAAACGCTCAAAAAACACCTGTTCAGAACATTCCCCAGGTAGACGGGTTCATTGTTAACAGGTGACAGTATCATGATAGGGTATAAATGGGGCATCCTCAAAGGGCTTGTTCAAGTACGGATGGGGCGAGGTTCACCTCTTTGTTAAAAACTTAGCCTAAACTGTTGGCCGAGACACTTCAACAGTTTTCTCATCGCACAATTTCAAGGAATTTAGGGATGCCATCATCTACAATCCATGATATCATTAAAACATGAGGACAATTCGAAAAAATCTCTGCATTTGAGCAGCAAGGTCAAAAACCGACAATGAACAAATGACCTTTTACCCCTCAGGCAGCACTGCATTAAATACCTACATACGTAGCTGTATTATTAATAATTAATTATAAGGATATTATTACAAAGGTTGAGGAACAGTGGAAAATTGTTGTCTGTTTGTTACTGAATCTTCAAAAGCAAGTCAAGACTCTACAGGGCAAAGTGAAAGCCATACATCAACATCATCCAGAAATGCTTCTGACTTCTGTGGGACCAGGCTCATCTGGGATGGACCGACGCAAAGTGGAAAAGTGTGCTGTAGTCTGACTAGTCCACGTGTCAAGATGTTTTTGGAAATCATAGACAGACATTGTGACTTCTGGGCTAAAGGACCATCCAGACTGTTACCAGCATAATGTTCAAAAGTCAGCATCTGTGATGGTACGGGGGTGTGTTAGTGCCCATGGCATCATGGCTATCAGTCCGATCTGTTAAGGCCTCATTAATGCTCAAAGGTACACATAGGTTTTGGAGCAACATCCAGATGACATCATGGATATCCCTCCTTATTTCAGCAGGACAATGCTAAGACACATTCTGCACGTTACAACAGTGTGACTTGGTAGTTAAAGAGTTCGGGTACTAGACTGGCCTTCCTGCAGTCCAGATCGGTCTTTCATGGAAAATGTGTGGAGCATTACAAAGCACAAAATACAACAATTAGGGCCCCGCAACTGCTGAGCACCTTAAGTCATATATCAAGCACGGATGAGAAACAATTTCACTTTCAAAATTTCAACTTAATTTTGAATTAGTGTCCTCAGTTCCCAAATGCTTACTGACTGCTGTTGAAAGAAAAGGTGATGTGTTGGAAGTGGTAAACATGCTCATGTCCCAACTTCTTTGCAACATGTTGCAGGCGTCAAATACGGAAGGAGTTTACATTTACGAAAAAACAATTAAGTTTATACGTTTGAACATTGAATATCTTGTCTTGGTATTGTATTCAATTAAATATAGGTTGAAAAGGATCATTAAAAATCATTGCAATTCAAGTTTTCTTTTTTTCTTTGTTCTATTTGTTTTTGTTGTTTTTTTTAAAAAGTTATTTGATGTCATTTGAGACAGTAAAATTCATTGTTAAACTGTAAAATGCATCCATTACAGATCTTTTTCACAAGTGTCTGATAACATTTTAGGAATAATTTCAGTATTAGCTGGTACATTAATAACAGAATGTCTTTTTGTCTCCCTGATATCATTACTAGTCTCAGCACCAAAAATCCAGTACAGGCAAGGCTCTAATAACTATGCATGGTTTGTCATAACACTTATCTGTGCACTGACGGGCATCCAGTTTTTCCCCAGTGTCAATACCATCACTGCCATATCCACATATCATTCGAGCCATCTGTCCACAGCTGTACAATCACCAAAGGTTTATCTAGTCCGGTAGCCAGCAAATACCTATGAAACATTACCACTTGACCGAAAATGCCCCTCGTT
>JAJHUR010132779.1:0-13906 GCA_027495735.1 Lutjanus campechanus | reverse complement strand
ACCATTACCACCTAGAAAACAAATGAATAAAAAATACTCTGCTCATTCTTGTTCATGTAGCTATGCACTGTGGCTTAGCTATTATTAGTCAAAAGACATTTATCTAGCTACAGTAGATTTTCTGGGTTAGTTGTCTTGCTGCTTGCTAGTAGGCTACGTAACTCTGTTAACTTGCTGGATAGCTAGCAAAAGACTACACAGCTGTGTTTCTGCGTGTTTTGCTAAAGATGTTAAAGTGCTCCAGCAGAGGGCACTCAGAATGATGAACACAGATTATTATCAACCAATTCTGCAGTGCTACACAACTTTTTTTTTTTGCCTCTTTTAGCTATTTTTTTTTTAGTTTGAAAGGCCTGTATTAATTATTGAGTCAGCTCAAGGGTTGGTGGAGAGCACAAAATTGAGCTAAAAGCAGAGTGAATATTGGACTAATGTGTTTCTAGTGACCAGAAACACAACACCAAATGGATTCTAATGCCGCAACGCCCGCTTGTGCAAGTGTTGTTACATGAGTTATAAAAACTTAACAAACTGCTGATGGTGGCTGTGTATGTCAGCTTGTTTTAATGTTTTTCTGCCCCCTAGTGGCCAAAAGTTGATTCATGCTGGAACAGAAGGTCCCACTTACTATAGAGAAAGTAAAAGCACTTCTGCATATGGGATGTGTTTGTGCTCTTTACACTTTTTTTATATAATTGTAAGCCTTTGTTTGTATTGTAACTACAATCTCCAAAACAAGCCAAGGACAGGATGCAAAATGCGATACACACGCACACACACCCAGTTGCTGAGTCAGGTCCCTGTTGGGTGTTAGCTAATGATACCAGCTCATGGTAGATGGATAGCCAGGCGGTGTCTCACTTCAGAGGCGAAGGCCAGCTTGGCCATATTACAAGCACAACAGTGTCGCCATAGCACTGTTTGGCATGCTGCTCGGCCTCTGTGCGTTAGTCACATAGAGTCACCCGGGGAATACTTTCTACCTCTACTGATCACCGGCCTGCACCTCCTGGCCCTGAGAAATCAACAGCCAGGATTTATAGATTTACCTTAGATTGGCTGTCCCGCATTTGTACCCCCATAAATACTTTTACAGCTTTGCTAATGCCACTGTTGGGAATAAACAAGGTTACGGCAGACAAGATGAGGCTGAGATTTAGTTGGCAACTCGGACAGCACAGGGCAGAGCAATGAGGAAGGAGGTGTAATGTCAGAAAAGGGGGGAAGCAACACGCGGCGGGGATGAGCACTTTATAGCAAAGCAGGGTGCACTTTTACATACCAATACAGGCTTTACAAGCTTATGCAGTAACCAACAAAGATCTTGTGCTCTCACCGTTTCCACTGCATAACTTGTGACGAGAGTTGTCTCGTCCTCTGAAAGAGCCGAACCATTAAGAGCTCAAGTTGGACGACTAGATTAGTTTTTCTGTCACTCTATATGTACCAAATGCATCCCATCCATAACGTTCCTCACACAAACAAGCTAAATATGCAATTAAGATGAATAAATAAACCTCCTGGCTCCAATAAAACTGATGACCTTGGTGGTAATTCTTTTCAAAGACATTATAGATTAATTATTCAAGCACATTACTTCACTTCAGTTTTAAATGCTACTCATTCGGACAACTTCATGAAACTTGCAAGCTTTAAAAGCATAAAATATGCATGGGCAAGCCATCACTCTCTTCATAATGAATAAGCATACCTTAGAATTGACACATTTGCTCTCGGAAAAGACTTGTTAGACTGACGACCGCTCTGGAGTTGACTAAGCACTGTGTGTCTTCCCGCTATTTGCTCCTTCAAAGTCAGCAAAAGCTCACAGCTAAGTTGGCACGGGCCGGAAGGAAATTCAATGAGAGACATCAATTGTTTATACTGCCTTGATTTAATTTAGTCTCTTTGAGACGAAAACATGATGAATTGCATAAATAACCACATAAAGAAAACACCAATAAATGTCTCAGTGGGGCCACCAACGCAAAGCTGCAAAGCACCATGGTGGTGGATTTATGCTCTAATATTACAATTGAGGAATACAAAAGCATTTCTTGGGAGTTGCTGAGGTCCATTATTGATTCTGTGTCAGTCACCTCGCATGAACTGTATTAGTGAGTCTCCTTTCAGTCGCAAATGTATATTTTAGTTCAATTCTGGCGACTGACGCACTGATGGCATTTATTGAACACAATCATACCCTGTGAGTGACCTCAGTGGCCATTATCAATCCATAGGAAATCACCTCTTTCAGGGTCATTCACAGGTGAACATTTGCAATGGCTCTATTTATTGGTGTCTGCTTATGGCTGGAAGGCCCACAGGGTCAAGGGGATTTAAAGCATTTCAAGAAAATACTCTTTGATTACTTCTCCAGAATGTGTCATAATCTATCTACCTGAGGCCGTATTTGTATTTCAGTGACATCTGCAGTCCAGTCATTAAACGGTGAAAACTCAGTGATCAAGACGGATTCTAAATAACAATTTCTGATCAAATCACCCGTGAGTTAGTCTTGAACTAATTAGGATGAAAAAAAAACAGAGGCCATTTTAAAGAAATAGTTTACTATTTCAGGAAATATGTGCGTATGTGCTTTCAGAATCAGAAGCACTTCATTGATCTGCCGGGGGAAACTGGGTCATGTTGCAGGTGCTCCCATTCAAGAATGTAAGTATAGAGAAATGATAAGAAATAGAAAATAAGACTTGTGTAAAAAAAAACGTGTATTATACTATAATATATAAGAAAATAATAATGTAACTAGGATAAAAAATATAGAATAAAATAATAAATATGTATGAATATGTGCCTCATACACCAATATATAACATTATATATATACAAAAATAACAATATAAGAAATATTTGCATCATATGTTGGATGAACCAATAAATCAGTTTTGAAATCTCAATTATTGTAATAACTGTGTTTGATTACCGGATATTTGAAAACACAGTAAATACTGTCAGGCATTAGAGCTTTAGATGAGAATATTGTTACCTTGCATATGCATATCAATGCAAATTTTACTGTATATTATAAAAATAGTGTATATAATTCAGGTTTCAGTCCTGCTGTTACATTTGAAAATAAGATTAAAAATTCAAACAGTGTTTTAGAGGGTGACAAGTTGGGTATCACTGTCTGAACGGGCAGAATCAGAAGAGGAAGATAAGTGATAAAAGAAACAGCAAACATCTAAATAAAAATGACCTGGAATACTTAAACACCAAACTGTGAATCCTTGCTGCAGGTTGGTAGTGTTCTTTTATTTACTGTACACACCAGTGGGGGTACATGAAGGGAGCAGCGATGACTGCGGGGGGAGAAGCAGATGGCAAATTGAGGGTTATTACATCCTGTGCTTAAAAAAGGAAGATGCAAAGAAAAGGCGACATATGCGCCACCAAACAGGGAGACAAGATGGAAAGCTCAAAGCTATAGGAAACTTGGAATTTGTAACTACATGCTGTAGGTGTTAGTTTTCTCTCTGCCTTGCCACCAGCTCCAAAAAATGCTTTAAACAACTGCTCATCATGTGGATCCCTGCTGTTCTTTTACCTTGTATTTTTTATTTTTTTTATTGTTGCAGATTTTAGAACAAGGTAGCCAGGAGATACCTTGTTCTAAAATCTGCACTACCTAAATATAGTGCAAGGTGGAAACTCTTTGTAAAGTCACTCCTTTAGTATACATTTGTTAATGAAAGAAGGCCTAGAATTAGCCTAAAATGGAAAATGGCTTAACAAAGTACAAGCTGAAAAGATTCAAGGTCAGATGAACATGAATTTGGGAGCAGATGTGTGGAAGAGAAAGAAGTGTTACCAAGAGGAGAAAACACTGCTTGGGGTGAACTGTGTCAAGGAAAATGGTGCTAAATTTGAACAAGATATATGCATAGACTGTAGCCACCATCATCCTTTGGCTTCTGTTCTGAAGCCTCAAATTTGGAATTTTTGGGCCATTGCCATCCTTGTATTTTGGAGCCAGAAGTGACCAAATTTGGATGAGAAGGTGGAGCTGGCTAAGGGCAAGGGGTTAAGAGCTAAGTTATCAATTAGCCCTAGGTAGCTAGCTTGGTTAGCAAGGTGCCTCCGTAATTCATCTTGGTAATTCATGGCTATAATATAGAACATTTTTGCATTAAAATGTATTAAAACGCAAGATATATGTTATGTATTTTGTTGAGTTTTGTACTTACATTATCCCAAAAGTTTCCAACGGTGTTCATACCAGGAAAAATCCGTAATTTATTCAAGGTAATGATGCGTTTCCTGTGAGTCACTGGCTAGTTACTTTAACTTCTGGGGAAACACGGAGTAGACCTACGTCAGAAAAAAGAGGAGGGAAGTCGGAGAACACGACTAAATGTCTCGTGAATAAAAATTAAATATTACTTCATCCATGGACATGATTTCTGCCCAAGTGACAACAGATCGATTTTCATCAGCTATGTTTGCTGTTTACAATATAAGTTAACCGCCATGATCGCACGGCACTGCACAACGTCATCAAACTACGTCTTTGTTATTGTTTCAATGTTGAGAGAGACCCCTAAGGGCAGAATGTACATATTGTGTGTTTAACTGTGCTATTAACTGGGATGCCAATTGACATAAAACGAAATGTAAATAACAGAAAAAAATGAACTCCTGATTCCTTTGAGTGTTGTTTAGTATGACAGAGGACATTTTTAGGCCACAAAATTTTACAATTAACTTTCTGAACTGAAAAAAAAAAAACACTGAAAGGGTCAAAGGTCTAAGTCGAAAATACAGACAACAAATAAAAACTAATTCACATATATATAATTATACATAGTAAATGTGCATTGCCATGCATCTATCTTGACTGACAGGTTGGAGTAGTAGCGACTTATCAGTCATGTGGTAGATATTCCTAAAATCATACCCTGCTTTATCATCTATTTTACTCTAAATAGTATTGAGAGTATTGAAGAAGACTTGGGGTAGTAATCGAGACCATAAACTCATTAGAAATCTATTTACTGAGGTAATAAATAGAGTGAGAAGTGGGGTCATTTTCTCATAGACTTCTATACAATTGGACAAATTATAGCAACCAGATAAGTTGCTCCCTCCTGGCCATTAGAAATAATAAAGCTTTAAGAATAGCACGTCCGCAATGGCTTCACTTTTCAGACCCAGAGGCTGCGTCCACTACTTTTATACATTCTGTGGATATACTACCTCCATTAGCCTGCACTGCTCAACATTTGCTCTGTAGAAAACAACTGTTTGCTCTAAAACAAAACCGAGCAATGCCTCCACTCTCCCGCATTTGCTTAGATATGTATGCAAATCAAGCTGTGACCCACAAGAGGCCTGTGCTCCCCAACAGCACCAGCCTGCGAGTGAACTCCACTCGCTGCATTAATCACTAACGTTAATTCACTCAGGGCAGGCAACCCCTGCTTACGCAGGTTCAGGTGTCAGATTTAATGTCATCCAGCAGCCAGGTTTCCACTGACAGTATATGCTGACATTCAGAAAGAATGTGTGTATTCTTTTTCTACCGAATGGCTTCAAAGATATTTCCATTAAAGTGTCAGCACAGATTATGTTGTAGTTTTCCATCTTTAATTCAGGATCAGAAGTGAGGAGTCTTTGGTTTTGCTTTTCTTTTTATGGCTTATTACTGAGACTGATTGAATGTTTTCTTTTTGATGTGTTATTTTAGGTCACAACAGGGGTATACTGCACCTCCTTTACATATCAACAGGCAGCGTACTGGGTGGGGAAAGAGAACAGATTTTTTCATTCATATTGCCTCAATCCCACTGGTGGCCATCTCGCTGGTTTGATCATAACACGTAATATCTTGGAGTTGAACTCAGCGGCAAAATATACCGTGATACACTGATCATTATCTGCTTTGTGTTACGATGAAATGACGGAGAATGAAAGTACCCACAAGCTTTCTACAATCGAAAGCCTGTGATGCCAGTTTTAATGGCCTTTTTCAAATTCAAACTGATTCATATCTGACAAATGAAGCCCATTAAGCTGCATGTCAAAGCGGGGATTAAAAAAATCACATCCATTAGTTGCTTATGTGTGTTGTTGGCAGAAACATCAAGTAACAGAAATCACTCCTGCTTAAAATCCTCTGACTGAGCCAAATCTATGAGCCAAATTACAATCATTTATTTTACAGAAAGCATATTTGATAAACAATATCAATAATTAAAACATCTTTAAAAACACTGGCTTCACATATCATCTATTAAAAATGAATACAAGCAAAAATGTTGATAAAAATGAACAATTTACTTATCCTTTATTTAGCCAGGAAGGTCCCACTGAGATACTAGATCGCTTCTTCTGGGGAGTGCTGATCAATTTCTTTTTCACATCTTCATAAATGTGCATAAATGCAGTAAAATAAAATAAAAAATCACACTAATTTCAGCTAGCAGAACTGTAATATCATGGCAAGAAACAGATTAATTCAACAGCTTGCCTGATACAGCCTGCCAGCCTGCTACATTACATGAAATATTCTGCTAAAAAAAACAGAATGATTAGCCAATAATTCCTCCACAATACTGAGGAGGACACGTCTTTTTTTTTTTTTTTTTTTGTTAAATTTCGACACTAAATTGAGACTCTCAGGTCATTAAATTGAAGCTTAGCGGAAGTTCAAACAGAGCAAAGAAGTTGTCTTTGCACTATCTGATCGGCACCAGCTGTTTCATTCATGCTTCACAATCACCGTCTCCTGCCCATTCATTCAGTTGACTAGTAACCTCCAATTATATTCACGCAGGTGCACAGCTCAGACATTAATACCTCACTACTGAGTTGCACAGTGGGAGGAGCCACTGGTCCCATAAATATTTTTGCCCAGTCTTCTTTCCCATTTTAAAAATTCCTCAATCCTTTAACTTACTTAACAGAGGAAAATATAACAGATCTATAGACGTATGTTATCACAACTATTTTTTAATTATTTCCACCTCCAGATCATGTCATTTTGGCATTGTGGACGGCTCAAAATCCTACTGATACTGATGCCTGTTTCTGACCCTGTCTACAGCAGTTCATTGCTTAGCCTCCGACACAAATACTTCCTGCTGGTTCTCCAAACTGGGTGCCTGACGATCGCCATCTACAGCAGGTAAAACATTGACTTCGGATAAGTTCCTCATGCAACCTCACTTTAAAAAATCCGAACAATCCCTTTAATCTTTTCGTACTGATGAGAGTTCTTGTGTTTGTTAAGGGGGGGAGGGTGAGGGGTGGGGGGGGGATTAGTTCTCCCAGTGGAATCCTTGTTGCTGCTCAGATTCTTTGAGAGCTCCCTTAGAGCAGAACCTTTTCCACCAAATCTAACTGTATTATAAATCAATTCCCTGATGTGAAGAGTCTCTGATTGAACCTTGGGTCCCTGAGGTGACAAACCAGCGCTTTGCCAACACATCTAAACCAAAAACAACACAGCAGACGGGCTCACAGTCGCTGTGTCTGCAGCGGCATGGGGAACGGACTGACTGACTGACGGAGTGATTTATATGAACTTGTGGGAACATTAAAATTCAGTTTCAGTATAAAAACAGGAGCTCGCATTGCACCAGGCCCAACAAAACCTTGACAGTACCGCACAGAAGCAGGTGTCTGGAGATGCCTTACAGCCTGGGGCATGTTGATGTTGCCTTGAGTGTTCTTGGCTTTTCTTCAACAGTTTAAAACAAGATTATGAGTAAACATTGCACTCAATTTGTGCAAGTAAAATGCAGCACAGAGTGACCAGAAAATGGGCATCCGACCCATGTCCTGCAACACTGTACATTTCCCAGCAATCCACAGTCTCCATCCAGCAAACAGACTGCACACCTGGTTGAACCCAAAATAAGAAACATATTATGATGATAATACTTCTGGGTAGCTGCAGTATTAACCGCAGATGGAGCCTGTGCAGGGGAAAGGAACAACATACATCTTTATCTGCGTCCACTTACAAAAGGTTATCTTTCATATTGCTCAAATGTTACCTGATAAATGTCCTAGTAACTCTCAATATTTCCACTGCGGGTGGCACATTTGTCATCGTTGAGATGGCGGGCAGAGTAGGGCACAGATGGGAACTCCTCCCTCACACTGGCGTTGACGTATGAGCTGCAGGTCGAACCAGATGAGCACGTGTGATTGATAACCCTGCGTGCCTGGATCTTAACCAGAGAGAGGCTGAACTCACGAGCGGGGCTGGGACTTAATGAACTACAACAGATTTGACAGAAAAGTTGCACAAAAGTGAAATCAAGAGGAATGCATTGTTTGCCGTTTCACCACCATCTGAATTTTTTTTAAAACCTAAATCACAACTGTCTGTTTAACTATCACAGCAAACCAAAGGATTAAAATTAGCTTTTTTTTAAGAAAAAAAAAGTTTGTTTCTGTATTTATATTGTAAGAGACAGCAATCAAAGGAGGCACAGATAATTGCGTAATTATGGTGATTTTCCCTCTGGAGGATATCGCAATCACACCACATTAACCCGCCATTGTTGCATCTGCCGATTATAGCCCTGTTAAATCAACTGTTAGCTGTGCACTGAAAGATCTGCAATACAGAGGGGCAACATTCAGGACAATCTACAGAAAAGAAACAGCTGGTGGTTAAATTAAATCAATTAAGAAAAGGTTTTTTACAGTACAATAAGATTTCTTCAAAATGAAACCGCCTCTCTGTTAAACACCTCTTCCCCGCTGTCAAATGTAAACAGGAACACGTGATGTGGAACAACCACAGTGACATGATGAGAGCTGTGGGATATTTCTAGTTAGCCACAGAGCATTGTGTGCCTTCTGGCTCATCACTTCAGTAAATGGACTGCAGTATGCTTTCTGAATAATTTTATTATCAGGGCGCTAACATCATTCACGTATTCTGAGAGGGATCCAAAATGGAGCAGCTCCATTTTTGAAACACGACTGAAATTGTGAAAGGAATTTGGTCAAATTTGAAAAAAAATAAATAAATAAAAAAAAAAAAAAATCAGTGTGATTCAGAGAAGCTGTTTGATCAGGAGAAGATAGAGATTTAAAATGTCTTTGAAAAACTGATGTATTGAAATCTTCATCTCACAGCACCACAAAGACTCCAAGCCACACGTGTCAAACTCATGGCCCACATTTTGTGTCCCACAAGAGCTTGCAAAGAATGTAATTTGTGCAATATGTGTCACAGAAGTACAGTGTGCATAAACTACATGTCCCAGAATGCATCCCGATTTTTGTTACCCATGCACTGAAGGTGTCTAGCTGCCAGATGCTCTCATCTCATATCCTACATCATATAGCTGTTTCTAGCTGGGGCACTCTAGCCAAGTGGGTCATAACTGGTGACGTTAACAGCAGCAGCCATGAGAAATAACATAATGTCATTTTTATACAAATATACACTGAATCATTGCTTGTAGGCTAAAATATCTTCCACCTTACATTCCAATTACAGACCTTTTTGGGAACAACTTGACATTAAGTTATGAAAACAGGCTGGGCCTTTACCCTTTGCAACAGGGGAGTGATATATACTGTATTTTAATGCTGTACTTTTATATCACGTATTTATGTTTGTTTTTAGCCTTAAATATTTAAGTGTCCTTAAGATTAAGAATGTTCTTGCACTTGCTGCAGTGTGAGTAAGTCTCATGTTTGTTTTCCAGCACAGAGGAACATAAACATCTCTGTAAGTGACTACTCTGGGTGTACTAGTGAGCTCCATCACTTTATAAAACCTCGTACCAGCATATAATTTGTCTGAGGTTCACATTTCTGTTACTTTTTGTGGACAAACTGGGGCCTGAGAAGAACAGGACTTTTTTTTTCCAACTTGAGCTAAAACATCATAGGATACAATGTTGCCATTGTAACACATCGTAATAAGAAAATTGGCAGGTTGCTGTCATCCAACCACCAAGTGGTGTAAAACTGAATCAAACCAGACCACATTGGGCCAGCCGTTCACCACAGCAGTTTGCGTTCCCTCTTTCAATGTCTTAGAGATCAGACATCATAAACTTTAACTTAGCTGTGATTGACATGCACTCAGTCCCCCGTCTCAGTATTGCTTACACCAAAAGAGGACAAAAACCAATTTGATTTCCAAATCTTCAGTTATGATGGCTGCTGAGGGGAGAAGTTCACCCTCCAAGGTTTACTCTCTATAATCACACAGATGGGGCCAGCCAGGGATTGTAAAGGTAAGCTAACCCAGTCCCAGCAATTTCCCACAGACTGCAGTCTGTTTGGTTTGTTTGCTGTCTCTTCAGGACTGTGGTTTTTCCGCCGTGTTGACAGCCTACCATCTGCTGCCGAGCCAATCTAGATCTCATATACCTTCCCCAGTCTGTATTTACTCGGCTGTCAGGACTTTAAGTTTGGGACTAAAGATGATCAGTTATGATAGTTTGACTGAAGCGTACCCACAAATTGTGACATATGTTTGAGGCTGTGATTGGAAGAAAACATGACAAAAGTTATTTTAATAAAATATTTTTATTTAGTATTAAAAGAAGATGACATCCGACGAGCATCACCTGAAATTCAGTCAAACAAGGTAGAAGTTTAAGAGAGTCCAAAATAGCAAAGGTTTACAGGGTCTATACTAAACAAAGTATTTCAGAGAACATAAAATAGAATAAGCTGCAGAAAAAAAAATCATGCTATTCAGCCTTTTTGAACTGACTTGAATGAATAGTTTTAAGGTCCAATTGCGCCACAATAACTACAGATAAACTGCCCCCATTTTTTTTTATTCCCCCAAAGGATATGCCAGAATAAGGATACAAATGGTTCAGCTGGGCCACAATATCAAGCCTTGGCATCTTGAATAAATAAAGTGTAAACACAAATGTAAAAAGAAAACACCATTACATAGAAAATAAGGCTTGTTCCATACATACAAGTACAGCACAGATATGAAATAATGGGACATCAGTATTCATTTTAATATTCTCCTTCTGCAGATCACCAAATGCTTTAGTGTGTCACTCACCTGTTAAGTTCACCGTTGTTTTGGTCCTCTCTTGGCGTCTGTGTTATCTTGTTTTGGTCTTGCAGATCTGGCAAATTGCTGTGAATTACAGTTAAGGTCTATCGGCAAATAACAGTTTCATTAAACAGGTAAGGTTTGCTCTCACTCAATAAAGCATTTTCTTTTTCAGCAAAGAAAAAATACAAAAACAACAACAACAAAAAAACGTCTTGTCCTACAGTCAATAAATATGCTGCTTCATCAGGTCCTGCTTTACTACTACTACTATTTTATTTTAGACATGAATAAATGGATACCTTATCTTTCTACAAATCAATGCTATTACAAGGAAACTAAATAGTTATATCACACTCACATATTGTCATGTTTTACTCCCAAAATCGTACGCAAGCAGCCTTAAGCCACAGGGGCCCTCTTCCTCATGACACTTGTCGCCTCATATGAATTTAATTTAAGAAAAGGTCGCAGCTGTTTGCTCATAAATGCCAGACGACTACTAACCAAAAATGGGCTTATAAAAGCTGGGGTGTCTCGCTTTCCTAAAGTTGGCTCAGTTACTCTGTGTCATTCACACAGATTGATGAATGATTCGTTGATGCGACAGATTAAATAAACGGGGAGGAGCCACACGTGTGTGTGAGAGACTGTAGTCCTGTCTGTTAATAAACCTTACACTTTTAACTGCTGGCATTTCGTGCAGGTTTTTCTTCCAGGTCACTAATTTTAGTATCAGGCTGTTTGAGGATTCCCTGGCAAGTGACATACTGCAGTCTCAGGCTAGCACTGAAAAAATCATTATAGGGAATCTAAACTGGGACCGGCTGTCCTCTGCCTATGACTGCTTAAAAAGACATCTGTACCAGAATGAACCTTACTCGACTTTTTTAAAGCTCTAAATATAAAACCCGAGGAGCCAATCTGAGTCCACCTTATAACACATGTTGAGTTCTATCTGCAGCATTTTCAGCACACTTGAAGAGGTATATTTTCAGGTAACTATGCCAGGTGAATATTCCTGGAAAAACAACAACAACAAAAGAGTAGAAAATTCTTAATGCTGTTTAAAGTTGTCAAAGCTGTTTTTCTAACTGTGCAAAACCAGCAAAAACATATAAATAAATAAATAAATTCTTATACTAATAGATGAGACTACTACAGACAAATGAATTTCCCCTTGGGGATTAATAAAGTATTTCTATTCTATTCTATTCTATTCTAAATGAAAAAAAAAATCACATACACTAATAAAAAAAAGTCATAAGTCATAATGATAAATAATGACAAAGTGATAATTTGGATTATTTTAAGTATATATATATTTTCAGTTGAGTTGCGCTGATTGATCATTTAGTTGTCAAGTATTAAATCAATTGCCAACTATAATCAATTCAACAGTCTGAGTAATTTTTTTATGGAAAAACAACAAGTCAAAATTCTCTGATTTCAGCTCCACAACTTATCGATTAATCGAGAAAATAATCAGATTAATCAACGATGTAAATAGTTAGTTGCAGCCTTAAATATTTAGAGTATGTTCACTGCTTTTACTTTGCAGTCAGACAGCCTTTTATGACGGAGTAATGCCATTAGATGAGACAAATAGTCGTCGGGACACAAAATGGGCAATTTTTTTTGTTCTTTAAAAAAAGAAGAAAAAAAGTACAACCTGCACAAAGGGCTGGTGCAGCAAAAGTCATTGAACACAGTCTGGTTTTAATGATGCAAGCCAACTTTCAGGCAGGACAGTAAAGACTGAACTGAGGTCTTGAGCACTGAATGAGCACTGAAATTTCTTTTTTTTAAACTTTGATACTATTGAATGTTAGTATTGTATTGTTTTTTTTTTTTAATTTTTATTGCGGTATTGAAAAAATATTGATCTTTTTGACAACCTTAGTCATTTCTACTCACAGAACGTGAGAGTTTCTGATCTACTGCTACTAATCTACTACTACTACTAATCCTTGAAAACTCAACATCTATTGTAGGTAAAACACTGAGTATGTATAAGTACCTCATACAACCCCACTTCAATTAATCTGAACTATCCCTTTAATCAAAAAACTGATTATATTTTACTGACATAACTTAGCTGTCTCCTCATAAAAGCTCCATTAAGCAAAGAGTTGGTAGTACATACCAACCAAAACAGACTATTATAAAGTAAAGTAAAAATTCTGAACTGTCCCTTTAAGATATTCATGAAATCCAACCCCAGTTTTGATACTACGGATGCCATTTTTCTGAAATAGCCATTTAATGTATTTGTATCCAGTAATTACTTCCTGATGTCGTTGTTTTTATTGGTAGTGGTGGAGTCCACCAAACTTGCACTTGAATCAAACTGTCTACACACAAGGCTCAGCATTCAAAGCCTAAAAATCTGAAAGCCTCCAAACTCTAGTTAGCAAAGAAGTCAGATTTCAAGCTTCCAAATCATCTTAAATGGCTGAACAGTGACTAAACGACAACTCTGATGATGCAACACAGGAGCTGCAGTCTTAACTGGGGCATTGCCACCTCACCTGGAATACAGCTACATGCTTCACTCCTACATGCAGGAAAGCGTCTTCAAGTAAATTACATTGCAGACTTCAGTGTTGATTCTTTGAACTCAAAGACTAATTTGCTGTCTGCAGGCTAATTGGTTATGGGGTGCACATTAAAACACCATTAAAATCAATAGCTTTGTTCCATTAGATAAGTTCAAAAGTTGATGTGCAATTATCAGCGTTGAGCTGAGGAAGAGCAGGTGGTGGTTCAGGGCTGCCAGAAATTAGTCCTCATCATCCTGAAGGCACAGAGGACCAAAGCCAACAACACATCTGTGATGAGAGGTGTCACCTTAATAATCACCCCACTTCTCAACTGCCCCTTTAT
>JAJHUR010132773.1:6810-47434 GCA_027495735.1 Lutjanus campechanus | reverse complement strand
TTCTACCTCAGGAGTTTGACAGACACTAATTAAATAGTAAAGATCATATATACCAGTATGTAGTGTATTATATTATATGCAGTATATATTTGGAGATTCTTTACTGAAGTAAAAGCAGCAATATGTAAAGGTCCTACAGTGAAAATATCCCTGAAGTAAAATGACAAAGTATTAGTATCAAAATATGCTTCAAGTATCAAAAGAAAAAAGTAAGTAATAATACAGGAAAAAGCAATATGAGCCTCACTGTATAACTGGATTATTATTACTGATATAATTATGTGTAACATTTACTGTTGCAGTTGGTCGAAGTGTTGGACTATTTTATACAACAGTGTTTTTTAATCTATAACAGTGTGTCATATTTTTTTAGATCATTATATGTTGTGTCAGGCAACTATAAAGTTGCCTGACTAGTGATTAAGCTGTGAAATAGATGCAGCGGAGTATGAAGTACAATATTTCACTGTGAATTATAGTGGAGGAAAAGTACAAATCAGCTTAAAATAGAAAGTATAGGTACCTCCAATTTGTATTCAAGTACATAACTGGACTATATTGTATATGTGCTTACCTCTGTCAGTGTGAAACAGTGTGAAACAGTAATAAGATACTAACAGTTATACCCACCCTCTACACGTTACATTAAAGGTCCAGTGTATAAGATTGACAGATGTTAAGGTGTTTATACGTATAATATGGCTGAAATGGAATATAATATTGATAAGTACGTTTTCATCTGTGTATAATCATCTGAAAATAAGGACTCCCTTGGACTCTATCTCGCACATTGCAAATATTCTTTTGCTGTGAACTTTTGCAGACTCCTTCACAAAATTCTTAAGCTTAATATTGTGAATATCGTTTTGCTGATTCTCTAATAATTCTCCATAAGTTATTGTCAATTTTCCATTTATGCTTCTTGGATTGCTGTTCTTGCTTTCACCTTTATTTAGCCCATATTTTCACACACTGTTTATTATTATACGCCTATATAGCAAGGCAAAATCCTTGTATTTGAAAACCTACTTGGCAATAAACCTGATTCGGATACATCAGACAAAGTTGACCCTTTTTTGTTCCGAGTGTCTGTCAATCTGACGCAAAAGAAAAACTATGGATCAAAGATAAATGTCTCAGTGTGTGTACAGTTTCTCCCCCATTATGCTTTGACCTGCCTGATGCATTGGATTTTCTCTGGAGAGGTTGTGTTATAAACTCTGTGTGGGTGTTTTTTCAAAAGTTTTCTCAATAGCAACCCTCTGAGAAGCAAAATCAAATAACCTTTACATAAATACCACTTGGATTACACTGCGCTTGACAATCTCTTCAAAGCAAGCTACCTCAAATTTGTCTGCATTAGGGTTCACCAAAGCGAGGAAATTAGTCAGAGACGTCAGGACTAACATAAATACCTTTATGAAAGGAGAAGAATAAATAGGGGTCAACATAATAAATGCAATAAATGTTCCACAGGCAAAGGGAAATGGAAAAATGGAAATGTGCAATGGATCCCATCCTTTTTGCAGATGATGGGATAGGCTTGCCATGTTTAACCTAACGCTGGGATGTTTGATTAACTGTGTTAATCATTTCCCATCTGCACTGGGCCCCTGTCTCTGCCTTTTGATTAAATTCCGACTAGTCTTGCATTGTTCATTATGTGTACTTGTCAAATAATTGACTGCTTGAAGGCAAAAAAAGAATGTACGCCTTTCAATCTTGATGAGGAAGTGCTTTAATATCATGTCATTCACTTTGCATGGCATGTCCAGGAGACGAGTGAGAGGAGACGGGGAGAGAAGTGCCTCTCCAGCACCACCTCAGGGGGGAAAGGTTATCATGAATTTGGCCCGTCTGGTTTTCAACAAGCCTTTTCTCCCCCCGAGGTTCATGTCCAGGGTCAAACGCACTGACATTTGCCCCGGATAATGCAGAGTACGTATGGAGAACACACGAGTGGAATTCAATTCACAACATGATCTCCGATGATGATGGCGTGATAGAAAATTGGTGAGGTTAATTAAAATGTCTTTAAAAAGGTAATTATGAATATCTTTCAAGCATGCTGTGAGGTAACAGAAAGGATTCGAGGCATACTGTTCACGTAATTGATTTTCATTAATCCACATATGTCATGACATGAATATTTTACTGTATAGCAGCATTATTAGAAATATATACCATATGGATTTACTGTAAACAGGTTGCATGCATTTAGATCATCATTTTAAAATGCTGGAATGTATTAATAGCTTGCACAGAAATCATGACGAACACCATTTCAGACTTCTAGTTTCTATATTTAAGAGTTTCCAGTGTTACCCCCGTTTTTAATTACTTCACAGCACAAGTGAATCTCAAATCATAAAGCTGTCAGCCTTCACTAAGAACTCAGACCTGCCGCGATAATGACACCTGACTCAAATGACAGCTCCATGCTGTGTTATTCCTGGGGTTAAGGATGTGTAACTCCAGTCTCTTCAGCATCATCTTCGCTCCCGGCTCTTAATACAGTCTTGTTTGTACAGTCCTTAATAAAGAAGCACACCACTTTGTATGCATATGCGGCGGACTGACAGGCGCTCTTTGCCTCCTCAAGGATAAATGGGAACCAAACACTCGACACGATTAGCCTTGTAACATAAGTATAACTCAGCTTAAGTGTATGTGGAGACAGTAAGAAGGGTTTATGGTCGTGTAAGGCTTTTGTTTTGTGACTCCGTTATAAGCCGAAATCACCACATCTGTGTGAATAATTCATTCGTAAAAAGCTTGTTTTCAGCCGTCCCGGTCAAATCGCCTCAGCAGTGGAAGTAAAATGAATGTACTCGCATGGTTCCACAAGAACTGTCTAATGATGGACTTTTAATATTATGGGTGCCTATTGTCACCACGCTACTCACTGTCAAATCTACAAAAGAGGCTGGATTTAATTAAAACACTACTTGTGCATTTCATCTCAATTGCTATGGCAACATCCTAACTTCCCTTGCCAGGCAGGCTGCAGGTTTGTACTACATCACATGTCTTGCTCCTTTTTCAGCTCTACACAAACTGCAGCCACAAAGATCACAGAGGACCCAGATTCAGTTAGAAAGTAGTGCATTTTTCGGGTAATGATATTATGTTGTTGACAGAAAAAGAGCCAAGGATTTCAACCTTGTTATTTTGTCCATGCTGAAGGAGAATGTTGGAATTTTCCATCTTAGACACTATTAGCTCTCAAAAATGAGGTAAAGAACACAGATGCTTTTTTTTTTTTTTGTAAATGTCCTTGTTAGGATATAGAGACAGAAACACAGCGAGGCAGATTAAATGGAACTGTAGGCACAGAGAGATGGGTGAGTATGTCTGCGTGTGTGTGGGAGGTTTTCCCCAAATTACTAGAGTGAACCCATAGGTCACTGGTTTGTCATGGTAAACATAAGCCGTTGGAATTGAGTTCAGGAGCTTTCCCACCATCGCTGCGAGGTGGCAAAGGCTCAGCCACTGCTGCATTCTTGTGTGTCTTACCATTAAGACCCAGTGAATACCTCGGTGACAATGGTCATGTGGTCAATGAGGAGGCAGCAGTGGAAGCAGCTCAGACTTGGGCAAAGGGTGAGCACTTTGGAATGGACTCATTAAGTCACAGCTGTTGTGTTGGGAACAATGAGGCTGGGACTCTTCTCAAACCTCTCCAGCACCCAAACATTAAAACCCCAGCAGAAGATGTGCTGCAGAGCGGGGGAGCGCCACAATGGGTGCAGGTCTGACGGCAAGTAATTGTATCTTCACGTTGTCTCTGAGGGCTTGGTAAATATTTATGGGTTTCTGTGTCCAAATTTGAGTGGCGTTAGAAACAGGAAGGTCTTATTTGAATACACTGAATAGCAGAGGTGTGGACCTGAGTCACATGACTTGGACTCGAGGCACAAATTTGATGACTTTAGATTTGAAACCCTCCTCCGAGCCCAAAGACTAAAAAGTATGTTATTTAAAAATTGTATCACAAATTTCCCTTCATTTTCTGAATCAACTTTAATCCCAGCACTTTAATGTTCCCAGCAAGTCTACACTCATCATGTGCTCCTTGAATGGTCCCATTTCCCAAGATGGAAAGTTGTTATTCTGACTTACTTTGGTCTCACTGATGTTGGTCTATGTGCTCTATGTGGACATCAATTGACATGCAATGCGTGAATTAATAAAAACCTATTAAATAAACATTTACTTTCATCCGCCAAATTTTCTCTGACTTTCCAAGTTGTTCTGACTTGAGGGAAGACATTCCCCAGATTTGCTTTGTTATGAACCAATCCAGCAGACTCCAGGCAAGTTGAAGGAGAGAACCATGAAAACATAATGTTACCAAATACATTACCCAGGGTAATTTTGTGTACAAAAACTACAAGGAGGTCAACAAAGAATGACTCACTCACAGTACGGAAAACAATGGGGTAGAAAATTACAGAGATGCAACTTCCAACTTTATTTGCTATTTGAAGCTAAACAAAAAAGCTAAGTTGAGGCAATATTAGTAAGTTAATGCTTAGCTGATGTTAGTTTAATAGCTAAGAAACTGAAAAAAAACAATGAGGAAACAAACTATCATATTCGGACTTCTTTAACACTTGAAACTCAAAGTTTGGGATTTGAGGTTTGACTTGGAACTCGTATGCCTTCACTTTGGACTTGAGTGAAAAGACTTCAGACTCACTTGTGACTTGCAAAACAATGACTTGGTCCCACCTCTGCTGAATAGTTGAAAATGTTCTTTTTTTGCTGACAATTTCTGTCTTGCTGCACAAAGTTCACAAGTAATGGAGAAAACATTCCCTCTACTGTATTGCTATATTCATGTGTTAGTCTGGTTTCTCATCTGGATATCTCAAGTGATTCGGAGCTGACCTTGCCTTTGAATTCACAATCCAACTCGATCCCACGCCTCATGTCGACACAGCGAGAGGAAGCCAAAGAAGCAAAGCCAGTGACCTCTCCATGGTGTGGGGGTCTCAAAATTATAACCCCCTTCCTCCTTTCACAAAGCAGTCCCCTGCTGCTGCAGCCTTGGTACTGCAATGCCAGCACCATAGCACTAGATTGGATTAGAGAGACAACTAACTGTGAGATGGAGCCCAGGCTCACCACCAGTCCCATTTCTCATGTAAATGCCACAACACTTCATAGTGCCCGACATAATAGAATGGATACAACACAGTAAAGGGTTCCTTTGTCTGCAAAATTACAAACGGTGACATCAGTTGGTGAGGATCTTTTTTCTTTTATGTTCACTTTTGTAAAACTCTCAGAGCGCCTGGGAAATAACCAGAGGAGTGAGTCCCTGACTCATGTCATAGTGTATTACTCTGCCAGAGGTTTTCTTGGAGCGCTGAACTCTGGATTTGTTCCCCGTTTCCTTTTTCCTATCCATCCTGGAGTCGGCGGTGTTTGCTTTGGAGCTGACACTTGACGTTTTAGGATTCCGGAAACTGGCCCACCAGCAGGCATGAAATCCTAACCTGTAACAACAAAGTCGCTATGATTCAACATTTATACTACTGGCAACAATGACAACCTCGCCCGTAAATGCTAAAAACACGCTGGCGTGTTTAAGTGTCAACTGGTCTTTAATCCTCATCAGTTAAGTGTTTTGCTGCAGTATTCCTCCAGTGCATGGCCTTAAAAACACAGCAACTTTCAGACCTGAATAATCTTGGGTTAGACAAAAGCGTATGAAAGGGTGAGTTTGTTTTCTCAATAAGCCCACAGTTTGTGTTCAAGGATGCTCTTTGGTGGTGTAAGATTTCAGTGTTCTTTCACTGTGCGTTGAGGAATGTGATTCAATACTACTCTTGGTGCTGATTCATCTTTTTTCCACTTTTGTTTTTGTGCTCATAAGTTTTCACTTGGACTATGCCATGAGACAGGTCAAAGTGCCATTTTACTTCTCAAACTATATGCTAGGCTGTGATGGATTGTCTTAGTAAAATATATTTGTATATATTTGTTGGTTGAACTTAAATTGAACTAAATTTTCCTCTGAATAGCTTCTGAAACACACAGATGTGGTATTGACAATGCTTTTACAGTTTTGTTAAAATAGTTCTGAAATACTTTATGGATTTGTTAAAAGTAAGACATTCCTTCAGGTGTTGGCGATCTGAGCAGAGGGATTACACTTCAGTAGTGAAGTTGTCTAGTGGCAGTAAAAGTACAGTTTTTCCATGAAAACACTTCAGCAAAAGTTCATGAAGTTCCCGGGCTTTGTTTCCCCAGCTGCTGGGTAAACTGAAAGGAGAGTCTGTAGGATTTAACCAGAGCAGAGTTAGCTGCTCTCTGGCTCTCGAACATACTCTGCTCTGCCAATGTTACACAAATTTGGACAAAACACATTTTTACTGCCTTTTTATTGGACACCATCCTCACGTTTGCATGCATTTTGTGGAAAAAGAGACACCATAAACGCTTCAGCTTGTGTTGACGCCCGTCAGACGCAGCTGGGATGTGAGACACTGGTGCAGACAGGTGCACAGATTAAAGTGACAATGTTTCTGTTGCATTTTTGAGATGTGTGACTGAGTTGCTTGCGGTCGAGACAGGGGGTAAGTGTTGACTGCAGAACACTATGAGTTCACATTAAAATGAACTAAGGTGAGTGTGTTTTAACTCCCACAAGAGTTCTGTTTTCACTCCTCAGTAGGATTAAAAGATCAATTCCCAGAAAAGTGTTTTTTAACTTTTAACTTTAACTGCATACACTCTTATGAAAGTGAAAGTTGATCTGAACTCTCAGACAATTTATTCCAAAGGCCAGAATTTGCTCTGCAGGCATTGAGATATAGAAAAAGTGCAAAAAAAAGCTTCACAAACAGAAAGGATGGCTGCAGGAAGTGTCAAAGAGGCTCAAGTGCAGGTCATCAAATCTGAGAATTCACACCTTGTCACTTCAGAAGCCATAAGTCAAGAAACCTAGCCTCCAGCTGACAGAGGAGCTCACTCCCACTTAAATATTTATTTGTGTTTAGTCGTCTGCAGATACCTCCTGTTCCTCTCCAGACAAGGTTTGTGTGAGATCACGACTGCACATCTTCACATGACCCCTCATCACTCAAGACCTTTCTCGCATTTTCATAATAAGGTCCACCTGGATCCCATCACCGCAAGTCACCAGAGCGGTTTGTCTGGGCAAAATGTAATTAAAGTTAGTGGTTTCACAAGTAATTATCACAACAAAGTCTGGGCCTTGTGCGCCCTGAGTACTCTGTTGAAAAAAGAAACCAATGTTTGTGTTTATCTTTTTGAATTAGCTGGAACCGACTTTAAAATTAACTCGGATCTCTGAGGGTCGTTTTTTTTAATCACCGCAAATCCTCTCTAACACATGCGTTCATGCTTCGTCACATGTCCGTGCTGAAGCCTTTCTAAATCCTCACAAAGTTGTAGTTTGTTTAAAGTGAGGAGCAATATGATAAGACATCTCCAGAGAGCTGCGGAGTCAGCTGCTTGGTCCCGTTGCAGTTAAGTGCAGTGGTGTGTATTGGTTAAGCTGGTATTGGACCATCTCAAATTTGCCCCTTGGTGTCAGATAAGCATATGCTGCCCCCCCCCCCTTCCCCCTGAACATACACACACACACACACACAGCTAACCACTCTCTAAACAGCACCCCCACACAGCTGTCTCCCTCCTCTGGGAGACTGTGAAGGCCAACTGTGCAGCCACTGAAATGAGCTGCTAATCCGTGTACAGGCTCCCGAGCATATTACAATGCACAGAGCCATTGGTCCATCAGCCACTTTGTGAGTTGCTCTACTTGCATGCATGTGTACATTACGGCATGTGCCAATCTGTTTGAGTGCCAGCTGCATAAAGCAGCGTGCGTACATGAGAAGGTGAAAATGATTGTTGTTCCTGTCCTGCATGACCTCGGTAATAGCTATATATCCCCTTGCAGCGTTTTCTAAGAGCACGACCAATTGCTACCGCAGGAAGAAGATTCCACTTCTTGCCAACAAGTGTCTCTGCCTCCTCCTCTCTCATTTCATTGGAGGGAAGTCATTACTGGTCCTTATGAAAGTGAAATGAATGAGAGCATAAGGGGATGGATGGGAGGTCATGGCCGCAGGGCCTCTGGGGAGTGAGGACGCATAAACTCATCACCTAGTACTGATGGAGGACTTCAACCGCCATCTCTATACCTCTGCCTTCACCAGTGTTTGCCCCTACCACACAGAGGTGTGAGGCAGAAGCAATTTCTACTCAAGTGATGTTCACAAACAGCCATAAATAACACATCTGAAGGTGTGATCTCTTGAAATCAACATGATAAAGAAACGGGAGATGTTGCCCGAATGCACAAGGCCAGATAAGCACGCCCTCCCTTTGATATCGCACCTGATTGGTGTAATTGCGAAGGTGAGCCTTTGTTTGAATGGGTTAATACTGTTATCATGGAGCTGTTATGGAATCATGCATTTTTAACAAGGAGAGCTGATTTTAGTCCCCAAATACAAATTGAAATATTCATCAGTGCGACTGCGCCAGCCTTAAAAGAAAAAAAATAGCTGATCAAACCGATGTTTTGGACAAAGAGTGTAAGAGACTGCTGCTTTAATCCCACAAGCAAACCTGCTCTCCATCAAGAGAGGACTCCATCAAAAGAGAGTGTCCTGTCACAGAAAGGTCACATGTGCAATCACAAAAACAAGATTTTGTTCTTTCAAAGTTTCCTTCAAGCGAGGCACAGAATATCTCCTGGCTTCTTCACTGTAAGCCTCTCTGGAAGCGTCAGCCTCAAATGTACATGTAAATTGACTCAGGCACTGGAGTTTGATTGAACAGGGGCTCTTTGGTTATGATTTTAATCCAAACATTCAACACTAAGCCTGCCAAAGCTCTGGTTTAAACATTTTAAAATGGATTCAGAAGGAAAATTAAGATATAATTAAAACCATCATTTGAGTAGATATTTAAAGAGGTGAAAACCAGATTGATTCATGATTGGACACTCGACTATTTTCTGACAGTTCAAATTCACAGACTGTAGACCAGATCTCAAATATGTCCATGAAATTTTTCAGATTCATTCACTGACATTGTCATATATATAACATATATATTTTTATTATTTTTAAAACTTGTTGTTTGATTTAAAAATGTTCAAAAGACATCATAGTTTAACAAATTTAACTTAAAATCTAAAATTGTTTCAAGATTAGGTTCTAATCTAGTGAAGGTATAACTTGTAATCTCTTTACTTCCCACCAGTCAAACATGTAAGGGCTGCAATTAATGATTATATTTCTTTTCTTACTTTCCTTATTATTTTATTGATTAATCAATTCGTTGTTTAGTCTATAAAATGTCAGAAAATAGTGAAAAGCGCAGATCAGTGTTTTCCAAAGCCCAACATGACATCCTCAATGTCTTGTTTTGGCCGCAACCCAAAGATATTCAGTTTATTGTCATAAAAGGAGTAAAGAAACCCAAAAATATTCATATTTAAGAAGCTGGAATCAGCAACAGTGAGGTCAGTCAGAGATCGGTAGTCACAAAAATGGCCAGATTTTTAAGACGACAGGCTATGGCAACGAGTGAAGTAAATATAAAAACTAAAAGTAAGGAAATACAATGACAAGCATCTGGTTTTATTGAATTGGATGAGCAGCCTCAGTGTTTGATATGTCTGTAGTGTCTTGCTAATGATGCAATGAAGACTACCAAATTGCATTTTATTTAGCCTATATACGCACTAAGAGTGAAACACTTTCTCTTGGTATGTGTGTCTGAGTATGTTCTGAAATGCACTTCAGATTAGAACTCTTCTTTTGATCTGCCTTTGTTATTTTGTTTAGGTACAGTGTTACACGCAGCTCATTGAGCTGATGCCGATTACATTGTTTTATAGGTATTCTGTGTTGACCTCTTTCCATTAGATTTCTCTTGTGTTTTTCTTTCACATAATTAAAATTATAGAAGTGTAAAAAATTGGCTACATCAAATTATTCCAGGGGACATACATGAGGGGGCCCACAGTACATTTTCAGTCTTGTAAAGGGTCCATGGCTGTAAAAAATGAGAATCTCCGCTGTAGACTAGGATTGACCATGTAAAAAACAACAAAAACAACAAACTTAATATATACCATTGTTACCTCCACCACGGAGGGCAGACTGTCAAAAAAAAAAGGCCTGCAAGGACTTTCACCGCTTTGAATTCCACAGATACCTTGACTACACGCATAACAAGGGCAATTTTTCACAGCTACCTGTCCGTGACACATTGTCCACTTATCCATCAGCAGGCCTCAAAAAGAAAGCATTTTCTGTGAGTTTTCATCTTGTGTCTGTGACGTCTTGGCCAGTCATATCTCGCACGACTCTGCAAGAGAGGGAAAGGGTGTGAATGTTACACTAAAACAAACTCTGTCTATAAAAAGAGAAAAATCCTCCATTTTCCAACAGAGGACACAATTTGTTATAGAAATAAGAAGTCAACACTCTGAACAATCTCCTTTCAGACCAAATGTAAGAAAAAGTCATTGTGGATTGATGCACGTCTGGCAGACTTGGGTGAGACAATTGTGTATGTAATCAGCAATTACCCTAATGGCAGTGCTGACATACATTGTGGTGTAGGGTTCGAGCGTGTGTGTCAGGGGGCAGGCGTGGGGAGCACGGGGGTCTGCTGAAAGCCCCGTCGGAGTCTCTGAGTGATGGCTTGTCAACGAAGCACTCCTGTTTCAGACAGAGTCAAGGCTCAGGTGGCTCCAGCGGGCCCTTCTACCTCCACATGGTGTTTCTCAGGTCACGCCCGTCCGGAGCGCTGGAGTACTTTTCCACACTCCCCTCCATCTGTAGCACATAGCTCCTTCTCTTTTTCTCTCTTTACTGGCATTTCTTAATCTGCTCTTTTTACCACCTAAACTCCTGAGCAGTGTTCATGTCCTTGCAACATGCTTGAGTAAATCTCAAACATGAATACCCGAGGCTTTCATTTAGCTTGTTGGTCACACTCAAAAATACCTGCTTCCACTAAAGCTTTAGCTGTGCTGTAAGCTACTCTGTTGGAATGTACACAGGTAGAAAATACTGAATCTGCTCTTTATATGTGGTGTGATACGTTCAGTGGTAGAGGAAGTATTCAGACCCTTTTCTTAAGTAAAAGTAAGAATACAACAAAGTAAAAAATACTCAATTACAGGAGAAAATCATGCAGAATTATTATCAGCCAAGTGTACTTGAAATATCAGAGGTAAAAGCAGTGGTTCTACAGAAAATTTTTGGCTGATAGATTCTAATAAAAATTACATTATAAGACTGTCTGATGCATCGATGCGTAAGTACTGTTGTAAATTGTATAGCTGGTGAAGGCACGGCTAAAGTAGTTTAAAGTACTTTATAGGTAGTTTAGTTCAGCGATTACTAAATTATTGGTGAGCCTCCTCCAAAGGGACACGAGAAAACTCTGGGTATTTGTGAGAGGATTGATTTGGTAGGAAAGTCAAATATGTATCTTTTTCGGGATGTTCTCTCTACTCTCCACGCTTTTTTTGGTGAAATGCTAGATAAATATACTGCTTTGGCTGTCAAACTGGCCATCAAATGCACCCATGTGTGAAGTTTAGAGGGTAAAAGTCTAATTTCTGGAATTGCAAACAACTCATGAGTCATTTTCTATAATGAACTCCAAACTAAATCCCGAGAATCACTTTACAAATCGAGTCTCAGCCCAGCAATAGAGACACTCAGTGGTGCGCTGGGATTTTATAACTCAGCTACGGGAGGGACGCACACTTTTACTTTCTCTGACTGTGCAAGTGTGGTTACACTTTTCAAAGTGTGACGCAGACAACACTCGCTGCAATAAAGTGAAATACAAAGCAAGCCAGGGCAACACATCTTACCTGAGATAACACCTGCTCATGTATCCTTAAAGCTGAAGTGTGTACGATGTTTGATAGCCCAAAAGCCAAGTTCTCCGCAGTAGACACAAGTGACACAGCCAGCGCTGAAGAGGTTTAACCCTCCATGGATGACGAAACTTGAGTGAGGCATTGACATCTTCATTGACATCTTCAGCTAATTAGTTAGTTGGATAAGTTGACCTTAGCTTAACATTTTCACTAATAATAATTTAGAAATCGGAAACCTTTGGGCTTATATTTTTACAACTGGACTAACATTTTGTAATTACAGAGAGAGCAAAGTTTCATTGGGTACTGGTAGCCTACGGGCATTTATTGAAATGTGAGCGGTACTCAGCTCTACCCTACATCTTTGGGCAATTCTTGCCTTGTGTTGGTTTTGTAGGGTTTCAGCTAAATTCCAAATATTTTAATTAGAAAATATACTGATTCATTGTAAGTGTAGTCATAAGGTTGATGTATCACAAGCAGAATTAAGTCTGTATTTAACATTCTGAAAGAAATCTGAAAGAAAAAAAATCCCCTCATTTGCATCCCCTACTTTGAACGCATCATTTCAGCAATCAAAGAGTTAAGCACATATAAAGCACAAAGTATGAGAGATCTATTGGCCATTGTATGCACTTGACAGCTTAAGCATAACTATTATCATACAGGCGCGTGTGCAGCAGTCGTTCCAATTAGTACATGTAAATGAAAGGGCCTAATAACGGCTGATGAATTATTCAGATGTAACACTGGTGTCACATTGATTTGTTCATACCAAGAGTTGTGATAAAAACAGCCTCTTCATTATAAATGACCACTGAATTGCTCATTTGTGTCATGCCTGAAGAGTGATGTGGGTTTCAGCATAGTAAGTACTCATCAAATTATATTCGGCAGGCCATAGCCTTCAAATTACATTCAACAGGGCAGACGCTGAAGTTTATTTACTGACTTGCAGGAGAAGTATTTGAATATCAAACAAAAAAAAAATATCCCTGTAGCTTTCCAGGTAGCGGTGATGTGTTTTGTTGAACATACAAGCAGACTTTTGAGCCGTGTGTGTACTCATGAGCCCGTCCTACTGTGCATGTATTCATGCCATCTTTGAAAAAGTAAGGATACGGATGAGGTTGTTTACCTTGCTTTATGCTGATTGCATTTTCATATTGAATTTAGCCTGCTGAGTTGGAGCTCATTCAAAAGTGCAGTGTGCTGCTGCTGCAACTAGAAAGAAGGGGATACTGAAGCAAGCTAATGTGCATTTCTATTGGCAAACCAACGCACTGTAGAAGTCTTTGATAACATCATTCTTCTTTTCAGTGTTTTACAAAAGAAGTGTGCATGCTCCAGGGGATCCAATCCAACAAGATCATTCTATAGAGATGGTTTCAGCCTGTAGAAGCTGAATGAGAAAAATGGTTTGTTTAATACAAAATGATACAATGGCTAAATTTCCCCTGTCACTTTTAAAAACAGACAAATTCTGCTACTGATTCTGCTGTCTCACTCGTAGTGTGTGTGTATGAGTGCGTGTGGGAGGGAGGTTTGTCAAGTTTTGACTGTGACACAATTTAAATAGCAGATTGTTATTGACCTAATGATGGTACTTGTGCATCAGTGAGTAATGTGCCTGAACCAGCTGAATGTGTGCTGGATTCCTACACATTTTCCATTTTAAAATTCGAGGCATTTCCAGGCTCAAATCTTCAGACGCCTCAATTATTTTTCAGACCATATTCAGACATCTAGCTTTCATTTCCCATGTGGAATCCCTCTCCAACCAGTGTTTATATTTGGGTTTGTCAAGACTGACATTGGAAAACTTGCATTTACCCCTTGTGGCTTTTGAGTCCTACGCAGAAAGTTGGATGATGCTCCACTGTCACACATGTCTGCCTAAAGAGGAAGTAACCCAACCCAGTACGATCTATACAGTACTTATTTTTCCTTTATATATTGAATAAATAGTATTATATGATTGTTGCTCCTGTATTTTTTAGTCTCTTTTATAAATAAGAAATGAAAGAGTTGAAAAAAGTTAAATAATTTAATTTTCAAGGTGGCTGTGTAGTCTTGTATATTTACTGTGTCCATGGAAACGATGATGACAGCAGCCATAAGGGTTTAGTTTGCTTAAAGCCCCAACACATGATCAGCAGCAAAAACACTTTGCACTGGCTGTCCCATTGTTTTCCTATGGAGAGCGTACTGGTGCCTGACTAGGCACCCTCGGTGTGGCGCGCCACTCAGATTTGCTACTGTGCCCAAAGTTGAAATGATCTGAACTTTGTCCTCGTTTGCCGCTGACCTTTCAAAGTGCAACCAATGAGATAACAGCTGTATGTGACAATGCAGGCAGAAGAGACCACAGATGTGTGGAAGCGACACAAGCAGAGGAGGCAGAAACTGATGGTTAAGTCTTGAAGGGAATCCCAGACCTGCGGAAGATCTCACAAGAGTGATGTGCAACATCAAAATAAGGGAATAATACACAAATCTCTCTCGAGTTTCACAAATCAATGGTTCCCTTGATTTTCACAACCGAAGAAAAGTGTTTCAGGGTTCCCCAAACTCTGTAACACAACATTAAAGACTACAATCTCGCTCATAAACATAATGCATGGCAAAATGTGAACAGTCAGGTCGGTCTATACGATTTAGATTTAACTTAGCTAAATCCAGAGCTAAAGGTAGCTCAGCCATTTGTATACCAGGCAGACAGGATGGAGCACTTGTAGTGCTGTGCTCTTCCTCTCTGCGCCCTACCTCACAGTGAATCCAGAACAAATTTTTTATCATGTGAAGGCCCCTTTATGCAGCAAAGACAGTCCTTTTCTGATAATTACATCACTGCATAATTCATAAACAGGGCTTTACACAACAATATGGAGTAGCCAGCCAGTGAGGAAAAAGTAGCCAGTTGGCGGATGTCTGGGAGCATGCCCTCTGGAGAAAAAGTCTGGCCATAAGAGCCCAAATTTGGTGGTCTCCAGCCCATTCTAATGGCAATATTCCATTATATAAACTGAACTCAATTATTGCATATTCTAATGAGTTTGCCTTTTCAATTGTTAACATGCAGTGAATTATTGTAAAGGAGAATTAGGCTTCTTATGCCTTTTGGCCCACACAGTCACTAAATAGCTGTTAATATTTAAAACCACAACTATTCCTGACTGATCACAACTTTTGTAATGCAACACCTGGTATTAATTTGCATAACCAGTCAATGGCAAAAAATGCAAGAGCTGATATTTTAAACTATACATTACAGTGTGAGGCTGAGACAAAGTCTACATTTTCATTACATGACATAGGCCTTCCATTTCGACAACATTGCCTGTTTTAGTGTGAGTTTGCAAAGTATCTTACCCCATCTCAACTGCAAGCGAGTCATATGCGTTTTTAACTCGCACATGTCACACAACAGACACACTCTGATTTTTATCATGAAGCTGTCCGCACCATCTCCATGTGTCTTGCATCCCAGCTGCGTCTGATGGGCGTAAACACAACCTGGAGCACTTGTTTAGAAGTCCCTCTTGGATTTTTTCCTGCAGACTTTACTCTTGGTAAAACTGTTCATTTACTGCCACTGGACAACTTTACTGCCAAACTTAAAACCATCTGCTCTGATCACCAACACCTGTCCACTCTGAGTGCAGCCACAAGCACTTTTTTTTATACAATGCTCTCTTTTGCTCATCCACACCCACAGTGCATACACATACACTGCCGTGCTTAAGCATCACGTTGATAGAAAACAGATCAGAAATATTCACACATATTGAAGGAAAATTGCTTATTGCACAGAAAGTTTGGCTGCTCCTTCATGGCTAATGCTCTGAAATGTGCGGACAATACAAATCCTATATAGACAGATGCTTCAGCATGGTGTCAACACTGTCTTTGCCAGCCCTAGTTTTTGAGGACATCAAGCTTCCTCTGGCTTGTGCTCGCTCACACAGTGGTAAACATTTTGGCAGCACTGGCTGCCTGCTCCAAACACCATGAAAAACATGCTTGTATGATCTATGCTTTTTTAGAAATTCAGATTTTTATATTTCAGAAAACAGAATCGGAGCAATAGTCTGGAAACATATACTTTTGCATACACTTCTTTTCTTTCTCACATTTTTTACAGACCTGGAAATTGCTAAATCAAATTCCATACTTTTCCATATTGCATAGGAATCCTATGTGTGCTGGCTGACCATGCCACTGTAAAGCTATTTGATTTGCAACCACACAAGGCCAGTGACACTGGCCAGAGCAGCATTAGCTTTGTTAACCGGTGACTCCTGACAGCTCACAACAGGGGAGGCGTGTCAGAGGTTCACAGGTCTGTGAGTGTTAGATAAAAACGAAAGTGCTTACTGGATCATGTAGTATATTGCATGGTACGGGGCCGCGACATCAGCACCCGTATCACCGAAGAGACAGGACAGGATGCTTGACTGGGCAACTTTCAAAGCTAGAGAAAGTGGAGGAGAAGAAAAAAAGAGGGAACAAAGTGAGCAACAGTTAGAAATAAACAGAAATAAAGGATTGTCCAGTTGGAAATAAAAAAGAGACGGGCTGGAGGTGAGACTTGAAGATAGAGGAAGACAATTAGAAAAAGAGTGAGAAGAGCAAGCCACAGCAAAACCTTCCAGCATGAAAGACCCTAACCACTATATCTCGTCCCTGATAAGGCTCCAGAAGCTTATCAGCCAATGTGTAATTTCAATTAAAAGGGGTTTTGCAAGACAAGTGGTTAAATACCTCAGAGGGAACCTGTCACCACAGGAGAGGTGGCAAGCTGCCTCCACAAGACAGGGAGGAGAGCGGAGAGGAAGAAGAACAGTGAGTGCTGCATGAATGGCTGGACTTGGCCCCGGTAAGCGGCACGTGATGAGCGTTATTGCATTAGCTCCTCGCCAATCACATAATGAACTCTCTGTCAGACGAGACAAAAGTCCGGCCACACCCCTGCAGCACGGCGAAAAGCTAGAAGAATGCGATCGGTAGGATTAACAATGAAGGAGCCCTGAAGGGAGGCAGCGAGAGGCCTTTTGCCAGAGAGAGATAGGAAGATTCAGGGGCTTAGCGTTGTCAAATGTTTTATTCAGCCATGACCGTGAGTGCTGCCAAACAGATTAGCCTGTTTACCACAGGTTCTCATTTAAGAGATAAATCTTTAAATGTTGGATTTGGCAGGGGGGAGGTGGAGAGGGACAGCATCTATGTCACAATAAGTGGGAGGGGGGTGGTGGGGGGCATCCAATGCAACTGAGTAACAAAGGAACTGAGCGGCAGAAATAAAACTTCTCATTAAGCTCCAAGTTGTCTGAATTAATGACAGCTGTAAGCAGACTATGATCAATATGCCTCAGTATATCTCTCTCCCAGGGTGAGATGAGGATCGAGCTATCTTCACGGCAAAGCAGGTTGAACGGTTGCCGTAGACGGTGTGAAGGGGGGGGGGGGGGGGGGGGGGGGGGGGGGGGGGGGGGGGGGGGGGGGGGGGGGGGGGGTAGGTGGTGGTGGGTTTAAGATTTGACTGTGTTCTTTGTTGTAGCTCGGTGGAATTCTTGCCTCTCTCCTCTCCTTCCCTCTCCACTCCTTTTGTTCTTGTCTATTACAGCGGGGGTGATGAGGCTCCCCTGGGCATGTTCAGCTACAGAAGCCCAATCTCAGTGGATAATCATCTTCAAGATACATCAACAGGGCGGTTGTAATTTTGAACGACTGAAGAAGAAAGAAAAGAAAAAAGCGCAAAAACAGCAAAAAATAGAGGGAAAAGAAAGGATGAGAAACTATGGGACAGTATATTTCAAGACAGCTCGGAACTGTGTGTAGAATTATTCTCCTTAACTACCTTTCTTCTTTAAAAATGTTTCCTTTTCTTCATCTAACATTGCACGTCCCCATCACATTTTGCTTTCCTCCCTACTGTTTCTGTGCTGAACGCACCCACAGTTTGGCTGCGAAAGCTTCAGTTCTCAGTCAACTTGTTAAAAAAGGACCATGCCAAGCATTCCGCACCATTTCCAATTAATGATGCTGGTCTTGGCAGCAAAATAGTAAATGACTACCAAGAGGGTTGTTTTATTTCCCAAGATGAGGTATACACAACTTCTGTTTCCCACTCAACATTTGATAACTACTATATCCTTTATGACCCACCTTCTTACCAGGCCTGGTAAGTAACTAAGTACAAATACTCTGTTACTGTTCTTAAGTCGATTTTTCAGCTATCTGTAATTGAGTTTTTGTTTTTTTTTTGCTTTTCCTCCCTACATTTTAACAAAAATATATGTATTTTCTACTCTTTATATTTTCAAAATAGGCTTGTTACTTTAGTTTTAATGCATTTGAGTGAAATTATTGAATTCTATTTTTATTTTGTGGCAAAAAAAACAACGTAGCCATAACAAGACAAAAAACATGTAACAAGAAGAAAAAGACTTAAGAAGAAGAAAAAGACATAACAAGACTGAAACTGAGGTAACAAAACAAAAAATGATATAAAAGATACATGAAACACTACCAAGATAAAAAAAAGAACACAGAAGATGTAACAAGGCAAAAAAGACGTAACAACCCTAAAAAGGAGGGGAGACATAACCAGAGAAAAGGTAAAAAGGTTCAGTTAACTCTGCACATTCACAGAAGATAGAAATGTCCTTCAGAGGGCTACTTTTCACTTTTATACTTTGAGTACTTTTCAGAATCTGTACTTTTTTCACTTATTCCTCAGGTGAAGGGCTCATTGCATGGGTCAAACAGTCTCAGTAAAAAATCAAAAATGCAAGGCTCCTTCAAAAACACACCAAGGCACACTGTAAAGTTTGTATAAAGTTAAAATGCCTTTATTTTACGTGGCAAAATGAGTCAAAAAGAGTTTTAAAAAATGACCAACGCGTATCGACCAACATAGGTCTTCATCAGGGTCAGACAGGAGTAACTTGTACTGTACTGTACCTGTACGTTTTTCACTTTTACTTGAGCAAAGAAGTTGAGCTTGTACTTCTACTTTTACCAGAATCTTTTTTTAACAAGTATCTGTACTTCTACTTGAGTACAGAATGTGTGTACTGTACTTTCTCCACCTCTGGTTCTTACTAATGAGAGGTCATCACACACTGGGTATAAATGTCATGAGAAAATGCTGTGACTTCTGTTGGGCAATTCTTTAGTGCTTTATTGACCTTATGGGACAGAGCAAGTGGCAGGTGTATGAGTTAGAGACCAAAGAGGACAAACTACTGTAGGGCAACTTTTAATGGAACCAATGGGACCTGTGTGTGTTTGTGTGTGTGTGTGTGTGTGTGTGTGTGTGTGTGTGTGCACGTAAGAATGCTTTGTCCCTGCACACTACAATATAATAAAGACAGCAACTGGCTGATGATAGCGAAGTGATGGACAATGATTGACAGATGGATTGTGATGTTGATGAGCCGTGGGTCTAACTGGCCATTGCATTTCTGAATATTTTAGTCTCAACTGTCATTTCTCCAATGACACATGAGAATTGGAGCACAATCTATCTATGTGCAAAACAACAGCATGCTCTGGAAATCCCATTGGCCACCTGGCTATCTTGTTCAAATCAATAACATCTCAAGCCATCACAGCTGGAGCCTGAGTGACCGTCAAAATGGCAGCCATATGTCCAGTAAAGCAAAGAAATAACTGCAGCAAAAACTGATAATATTAAAAGGGGCTTGTGCAGCACAATATTTTCTTTTCAGAGGGGCTACAGTTGTCAAACCAGCTCTCGTGGTGCTCAGAAATCCGAGGTAGTGAAGTTAAAGAGTTTCAAGTGGGCTCAAATGTGCAAATCTGAGAATTAACATAGGTCTTGACATGGAATAGCGGGAAGTTGTCATAGAGGATCATGAATATTCAAGCATGTGACCTAGTTTGATACGCTAGAGCAGGACAGTGGGGTGCAGGGTAAAAATCCATCTGAACTCAAATGTACTACAGCAATGTGGTAATATGAATCAATGTGGGAGGGATTTAATTTTAATTACGCAATCAACTGTTCCGCTACTTTCTGCTTTGCGTAAAAGAGGTTCTCTATCCCTTCTCATCTTTATAATTAAGCAGTGAAGAAACAAACTGAAAAATAAACCATTCTGATCTCACAATTAGGACACAAAGCGCTGTGCGTCTCAACCCGGTCCACCATGAGAGATAAGTCCCTCCAAGACAAAGTGTGAACACCCTTCCTCTGAATCATGAAGCAACATACTGAAGTACACAAATGAAAAGTGTTTCATTCTTCCCAGACCATAAGTTAATAAAAAATCCACTCTGTTGGCACCAGACTGTCTGACACAAACTCAAATTGATTCATAATTGAGTTTGTATAGATTTTTATCCAGCTTTTGCTGGTTACATTAGGGCTTGACTAGTCTCATTTTGCAGTGGAGTGTACAGCAAATGCAAGCCATGCTCCGGGCTCACTGTGCATCGTGCATTGCAATAGCTTGCTCAAATAATAACGGGCTCTGAAGGACAATTTTGCTTCCTTCCACTCATCAATGTGCAGACAGCGAAGGATGTATTTAGGGTCACCTTTTCCACTGACACAAGCCTTTTTTCTGACTATTAGGATTTACATTTTGCAATTCAATGTTAAATGGGACTTGGGATGCCATGATTTTTGAATCAAGTACAGAAAAGCTTTTCTTAAAAACATATTGCAGGTTTGGTGAGAAAAAAATAAATTTGATTTGTGAAACTGTGTTCAAATTTATAAGCAACCCCTAATGTAAACACTTTAAAGGGTAAGACTGCTATTATTCTATTATTTTTCTAAATGTCAACAAAAGGCCAAAAACCAATAATGTGTTAGCTTGTATTTCAATCCTCAACCATGAGACCACTCCTTCCCATTGAAGACATTAGCAAATTAAGTTAAATTTAGTTAAGGAGTCAGTTTAGGATTAATACACATTTGGTGCTCCACACATTAGGTGTTTGTGAAATTGACTCTCAAGACTGAAAAGAGAAACGGTGCCGCAGCTCATTACATTTTTCTTCATTACAATAAGTTTTTACATGACAATGGAGGTACTGTAAAAATAAACTTTATTTTAAAAGACAAGTCAAGGTCATTTTGTAATGGTTCAAAACAGAAACTTTTCTAGTCGAATAAATTTGATGTTCGATAAGCTAAAGATATTTAGTTGAATCAAAAACTCTTCAGTCACACTGATGAACATTGCAGACAAATTAGTTTGAAATTTGTTTTCTCAGTGTGAGCAGTCAGTACTTCATTTCACACAAAGAACTCACAGCTGCAGCTGCTCCTGTTGGAGCTACTTTGTTCCAGCAATGGCACAAAGACAATATGTGAAACTGGGGTAGTGAGTGAATTCAATATGAATCTTTATCATGTTCTGAAGTGTCATTATTGTGAAAACAACCAGGACTTATCTTAAAGTGTTTTAGAGACACACAGCGAGTCATATGTGTCTTCTTCAAACTATAAAAAAAAGAGGGGTCTTGAGAGTTTTAACTCAAACAATACATGATGGGAAGTCTGCTAATATGCGCAATATGAGTTAATTGACCTCATTCAGTTAGAACTCACGTTCTGAAGTGTTCTGAAAATAAAACTATACATTTTATGTTTACTTGAATAAGTAAAACTTTTATACATTAAGTTAATTTCCATTAAATCTCTGTATGATTTTTTTTTCACAGAGGAAAAAGCTATGTCAGGCTTTAGTTGTTGTTAGCAGGATCAGTGCAAAGTATCTTTGTGGGATTCATTGACAATAAGAAAATATGGTATATCACCAGCCTTTTGCTGTAAATGTAGTTGCCACACAGGTACACACACAAAAACATACTCAAATATAAACTTTCCTAGTTGAACTCATTAAGCAGGACCGGCCGTGAAACAGGCTCTGTGCTGATATACCACAAAAAGTCAGAATAAGTCACTAAAGGTATATTGAGAACCTTGGACTTGCGTAGTGCTACCACACTCGCCTTTGTTGGTGTCTCACTTGGTGTGAGTGCTTTGTGATTAAGAAGGCAGGCAGGCCATTCATCAGACACTGCTGTCCATTCAGTCCTCAGTGGGGCCTGTCATATAGGTCTCTATCCAGCCCTGAGCCATGGTCAATCTTCAGCCAGACAGCAACCTCCCTTTGCGATAAAAAAAAGACTAAGTTTGGGATTTATGGCCGTTCTGCAACAGGCCTTAACATCTCCTGAGGGAGCACATAAAACACTGAGGAAAACAGAGTGTGAGCAGTAACACACACATTTGTCTTTTATGGCTCGATGTACTGATAATGATGTTTGATTTTCCATTATGTTCCAATGAAAGGTGAGAGAAACCAAGACTGGTAGTTTGATGTCCTGACCCATTGCTGTAAATGCCCGTGTCTGAAATGTAAACTTTTTCCATTAATTCCAACCGGATTAGAGAACCTGAAAAGATAGTTGCGTCATGTCAGGGCCCCGAGGTGCTCATTAAGTCCACCTAGCGAACAATATCATCATAATAAAAAAGATGTGGTGAATCTTATCTGTATGCAATGCTGTTGTTTTTCTTATGAGGAAGGACCCAAGGCGACTCAAAGCAGCTCTTCGGTTGTAAAAGGCAAGTCAGCTACCATCACTTACCCATCCTTTGTATAATATGTCTTTGAAGGATCATGTGCATATTTAAATAAGGGTATATGGGGTGCACATTGACAGTGCTTCATTAAAAGACTGAAATATTCCCATTTCATTTGGTGGAATCCCCAGTGCCGTATTTATTGGTTGTCCCTGGCAATACGGTGGAACATTAATAAAGCACACCAATATCATTCAGCTTGTGAGATAATTAGGCAGCCCATCCCTGAGAAGACAGTATATGGCACATAAATTCTATTAATAAGCTATATATTGGTTTAAGATCTAGAGGCCCCCGATCTAAACTTGTCATGAGAGTAGCAGAACATTATAGCACCTTGGTTCTGTGGGGACAAGAATGAATGGATTTTATCCTCAATTAAAATTGAAGTAAGTAAACATTCCCCTCCTTCCTGTTTCATTTTACTACTCAAATATATTTTAATTTGACAAAATACTGATTCTTTCTTTAATATTATTTTACCTTTAAAATGATTAGTTTGGTTTTGTCCAATTCGCTATGTAACTGAATCCAGTAACTGCTCGACCATAACAAGGCATCGTTTTCACATAATATTGAATATATCTGCCACTGAGCAGCTTATTGCAGCAATAATTTATCTCGCTACTTTTGTTTGTCCCTACTATTATATTGTTTATGCTCATAAAAGATGTTTTATATAAAATTCAGAACTAGTGTGGTGCCCACTCAAAACATATCGGTTCTTAACGGTCTGATAGTTTGGTCTCCAGTATTGCTGCTTGCAGCTTTCCTAGACACAGCAGTTTCAGACCTACAATTTTAGACGTATGCAGGTGCCACAATTTTTTTCCCTTTTTTAAAAACTCAATTAACAACACTGTAATATTACAAAACACCGTCAGCCCATTTAGACAGTTCATTGAGGTGTTCCCAAAACATGAGCCACACCTAAATTCTTCATAATAATTATTATTCTTTTTTCTTCTTTGATAAATGACATTTAATTGACTGAATGTAGACCAAAGCCACACTGCACACATGAAAAGCAAAATGTGCAATTGTCTTCTGTATTAAAAATGTCAAAATACACAATAAAAAATTTGATTATAAACTAACATTATCAGTATTTGCATGAGATGCTCAAAGGAAAGCCCTGCCACTGAAATCTAACGCTTCAAAGCTTTTCCTTATTTTTCCAGATTCCCTTTGGGTAACAAAGGATCAGATGACATTATTCACTGAAGGTAGCTTGCTAAAGTCGGCTTAATGACTACCACTGCATAATGTTATCAAAACGTTAACATTATAGAAATTCAAATCAGCTGATGCCCCATGAGGTATAACCCATTGTTGAGAGAGGCTTAACCCCACTCTCTCTCTATATGTCACAGGTTATAATGTAGACACGACTGTCATTTCAACTCACGCATGTGTGTACACCTTCAGTAAAAACAGTAGGTCTGGAACTGCAGCATCCAGAACTGTGAAGGCTTTCTGGCTCTGCAGGGCCATGTTTTCAGCTTTCTCAAGAACTGCTCATCCAAAGTACTTCACACTCAACACTGCACTTCCTTGGGTCTTCAGCAATACCCCCGCCAAGTATGAAGTCGATCGGCTGAACGGTTCCCGAGACAATCAGAGGACAGACAGACAGGGACTACTTCCATTTTAATTGGATGAGACTAATGATGTCTTGCCAACAGCGAGGATTCAGTTTGTGAAACTTTTTGCTGGTCTTCTATCTGCTGCTTTGCCCTCACTACTATCAAAAATATTCTTTGTACGTAAGACCCCAGATAAAAAAAAAATCAACATATTGTTGAATGGATCTCATTAATCATATCAGTACAAAGTTTATGGCAAATTATGAACACCCACAGTCACCTGAGTGGCAAGGCAAACAAACAGTAATAATTTGTGACATTATCATATCAATGAATTTAGTTACGGTCTATCAGGAAATGGCATAACATATTAGTAATTCCACCTACATATCTCCAGTTAATGAAAGCTTTTTCATTTGCTGTTTTAAACACCCAGGTTGGTCTTTCTTAGGGAAAATTGCACAACATTGCAGTTTATTTTTACCAACATTAAAGGAATATCCAAGGAGAAATATTAGTGTAATAGACACACTGCCAAAATCAATCAAACTGAAAAGCACCTCGGTGATGACAGCTTAGCGGTTGCTGAAATTATATCTCACAAATTACTGTCTATTCGAGCCAATTACAACATTTAGACTTTGTGCTCAGAGAAATATTCATTTTACTGCCACTGACAAATGGCAACTTGTAAAGTGGCACTTTGGCTCACTTTTGGCTTGTTCCGTTGTTTCTGAAAGGCCAGTGGCAAGGTCATTTATAAAGCTCTGCCAGCCGTCCCAGAAGATGGACACGGAGAAGGTGGTGTGGCTCACAACTCAGAGGGCAGGTCCAAGGCTAACCCTCCAGCACTGACTCTCTCCCACCGCTCTGGTTATAATTACCTCTCTGACAGAGAAGTGGAAGGAGGCAGGATGCAGGATGGCACTGGAGCTGCAGCAGAGTGGCAGAGGAGCATCAGGACATTGGCTAAGTGGAGCCAGGAGAGATGCTGACGTAGAGCAAATAGTACGAATCCAAGTCTCCTATTTTTATTTTACCTCCCAAGTAATTGTTATTCACTCATTTGCTGTAGCCAGCCATTTGTGTGCTGGGATTCATTGGACTGGGACATTTATCTTTGAGACAGTTTTCTAAACTTTATTGTTGCCTGGACCAGTCAGACTAAACTGATCCAGACAAATCACAGTAGCAAACAGCTGCCCCACTCACACGAGAGCATATAAACAGAGGCTCGCCACAAATTGTTATACAAACAGAGTGCTGAATTTCTGAATGCCCCAACGTCATCCTCAAAGGAAACTGCTGCAGCTCCCATGAAAAACGGCAAAACTCGATTGATTAGTGGTCAGTGGTTGAAAATAAGAGGAAATTAAAATGAGACGTACTTTGCTGGATTGAGGTTTTGAACCAGCAAATGGTTTCTGAACATGACACATCTGCTTTAAGCCCATGGTGAAAAAATGTTTACACAAATAAGCACAAAAACTCTTTGTCTTGAGACAACATGTGGCATGAGTCCCCATCCTGATTTATGGAAGTTTGTATAGTCTCACACACACTAACGCAAATAAAACTGTCAGTGAAGAGCCACTGTTTGAATCTTTTCTATTACCTGCCTTCTCCTTTACTGTGATAGTTGGACTGAACTTTTCCCAGCATGCATTTAAACAGACTGTCCATGGTACAAACTGGCAAAAAGGAAATTTACACAATAACAATTAGATAAACAGATATTACATATGTATTATCCACGATGAAGCCATTATCGCTTGTTTCACGTTTGCGATGTGGATCATCGAGGAATTTAAATGGATTAACAATGACTGAGAGCTGTGCCATGCATACTCATGGCCTCATCAGAGAGTGAATGATATGCTTTATGTGTGTCACACTTCATCTAACAGAAAGCTTGCAGAAATACTTTAACTTTTAGTGAATGACTATTGATCTCTTGTTAGCTTATTAGCTAAAAACTGGCAAATATCTCAGTAGGAAAATGTCAGTATGTTGGCAGAAGTGATCTGACTCAGCTTTTTAAGAAACTGATGTGTTTGAAACATTAACCATTTAGTTGGCTACAGGTAACACTTCTTAAACAACAGATCAATTAATTGATGAGTTAGCCAACTGAATTGTTGAAATCATTTTTCAGCACAAATATCAAACATTTTCTGGTTCTAGGTTTGTTGTATTTCTTTGACTTATGTGATCTTTGGGGGTCTTAGCTGAACAAAATAAGCGATTTGAAGGCATCACCTTGATCTTCAGTAAACTGTGATAAAACTGAGACCTGCAGACCTCTGCCAAGGCAAACAGTCCAATCTTCTATGATATATAAATGTGCAAATGCAATTAATATATATGTCTGTACATATTTAAAGCTACTACTAGTAACAAGCTTAACAAAAGTAAAAAATAATTTGTGTCCACCTCGTGATTTGGATCCGCTCCAAAATTTTATGAGTTCTTCCTTGGCCCATGCTACACCCTACCGAGAAGGTTCATGAAAGTCAAGCCAGTAGGTTCCCATAATCCTACTGAAAGAGAAACAAACCAATAAACAAACAAACAAACCGAACTGAAAACATAATGCCCTTGGCAGAGGTAATAAACACGGCTATGCTATTATGATTTTCTGCTGTATATTGTGGCTGCAGAGATTTAAAACCCCCACCTGGTAAAAACCTATCAAGAGGCACAACCTCTCATCTTTCTCTTAAGGTATTATCACAGTTTTCTTTAGAAATGTAGGTCTTAGATTTGAGGTAAAAATACTGAATATATAGAAAGGGAAAAGTGGGCTTCACTTGCACTCGTCTCTGACTGGGCAGTGACGGCTCCCTGCTCCTCGGGTCCATCTGCTATGACACCGAAGCCCCTCGTGCTACAGATGCAGAGGTTTCTGGCTTCTCATACCTTCTGATCCCTCTGTTGAAATGAATAGCTCCGGGTCAGAGAGGTATATGTTATCTCTGAGAGAGATGTAAAGGGAGAAACTCTGAGAAACTATGTGAGTAATATGGCAAATTAAGTGCTCTCAAAACATTCCTAGAATGACTGCAGAGAAGTTTACAGCGACTGGATTTGCTTATTGCCTCCACCTCAGCCCTTCTCCAGGCAGCCGAGTCATGTCTGGCTGCCAAATGGGTTACTATCAGCAACAGAGAAGTGGCAGAGGACCCACTTAAACACAGGCTGAGCCAAGAAACTGATCTCCTGTGAGAAGAATGTCTGGCTGTCTTCCCATGTCATGCAGTGGTGCTGATGGGCTGATAAAGGTTTTGCCAACTGGATTCTTCCCTTCCTGTGACACTCTTGATTGGCCAAAAGCAGAGTAAGAGCTCCAGGAGACACCAGATTTTTTCTTCCCCCAACATTAAGTAAAAGGACCTGGAGGATAATTGTGACAAGCTGCTGACCCCTTCTTGCCCAGGTCAAATTTCTCTAAGACGGAGACTTCCTGTCCAAAAACAAACCATCCAATGAGGCATCAAAACTATTACCACCCCTTTACATTATCAGGGGACATGTTCCCCTGAGACTTATTTACTTATCAGCTTCCTCAGCAAGATAAACGTTACACATAAACTGTGATGACTCCAACTGACAAGCGGGATGGGCTCCTTGCAGATTTGTTTGCTTGTCTACCTGTTGTTGAGATGTTTTGTCAGTGGAAGGCAGTTACTGCCGCCTGATTAACTGTTATTGTCTCAGTTTTGTGTGAATTCCAGAGCATAAACTCAAAACATCTCTAAAAAGGGAATGAGAAAGTTAACCACTGTTTTATGGCGATATCAAGCTCAAATGGATCCCAACAAATCAGAAAATGAGGAGGTAAATGTGAGATCATTTACTACAAAGCTCTAGTCAGTATGAAAAGTTTTATTTAAACAAATGTGTGGTGGTTTATGAGAAATATATACGCATTTGGCAAGAACAAATTGCTTTCCTTTAGTGCATAGTTAAGAATAATGATGGTCACCAATTGATTTAGCAGCAGAGCACCCGCTGACACTAAAAACGCAAACACATTTTTGCCAAAAGCGTGACATTAATGGATGATTTAACATGGAATGGTTTGTTTAGGGGCCTAATGTATCTGAGCTATGTCAACAGCTAGTTCCACATGTCAGCAGTGTTGTATATTTAAACCTTTTTACACTTTTGATTGATGGTGCTAACGAGTGATATACTACGTTTTAATTTGTATAGTCTTTATGTCAAATGTCAGAAGGAGGAAGATACACAGAGCGCCACACATCTGGTAGATTCGACTGAGTGCAGTTAAATAACGCGTGCTTTATTTTACAGGACACTAATAAGATGAAACAAGTTGTAATTTGTATTAAATTTGACAAAAAATAGAAATATGTTCTTTATTAGACAGTATGCAGAACCTTTTTTAGACGCTCATTAGACTTATTTGTGAACTTAATTGTATCATTAGTCTAGAACTAGCAGTTCTGTGATTTCACTTTAGTTTACAGTACAGTTCTGTTGTAATGTGTCCCTATTTACCCTCTAAGAATTCAAATAACTGTCTAATACTGTCTTTTTTTTAATATAGTTGGTCTTATTTAATACAAAGTACAGCTCAGTATGTCTTATTAGTGTACTATAAAATAAAGTGTGACCAAGTAATATAACGTTTACCGTTCCTTGTTATGTGATACACATATCTCAGGTAAACAAAAGTAAACAATGGTGGCAGTAACAAGCAGTAAGAGTGAGGAATAAAATTAGTCTGTAACCTCTTTTTTCAGGTTTATTGGTTGGCTTCACCTTAATTATCATATGTTTTAGACAATCTTTTTACTCTCCATACAAATTCAACCGTCCTACACCGATTTGTTAATTCCACAGTTTATAAGTTGATTTGCAGCAAAATACTTTCACAGTGGAATTACAGTAATCACCTGGCCTGCCGGTCAACACAGAGGAGGTGAAAGCAATTTTACACTTGGCCCACAGAGACCGTCATTCTAATTTGAATCGTTGTATGTCTCTTGTTTTTATTGTTTGGCCCATTTATTTGAAAAAAAAGCACATGGGGGCTTGGTGGATGTCCAGGCAATGAGAAGGAAAAAAAGTATGCAGCTTATTAATTTATTGTAGCTTAATTAAAAATGCCCCTTTTTATTTGTTGAAATAAGTCACGTGATGGAGAGAGAATGAACTGAGATTATTAAAGGATTACTCAGAATTCTGCGCTTAATGTTAAAAACACCTGCAGTATTTTGAAGAACATTCAAAAGTGGGCTCAGCTTAGAAAATAAGGAGCAGCAGAGGACTGTTGGCCTCCAGCCACATCCTCTTCCTTTGCATTAATCAAGAAGAGAGGGACAAGGAAGAAGTTCATGAATTAGAGCGTGATCATGCTTTTTTGGAGACTGAGATCCAAACATGCACCTCTGATATCGCTCAGGTAAGTACTACAACCCAGGAGTAGGGATCTCCGATATGGATTATTTTAGCCGATATCAAGAAGATAACCGATAATGACAGATTTTTGTATTTTAAAAAGAAGTAATATACTTCGTATATGTATGTATATATATATAAATTTAATAAAACTTGGGGACCTTTTTTTTGATCTGCTGAGGATTTGGTGTTTGGATCTGACTGTAACTACACTTACAATGCTTATTTATCCACTTATGGTGGGTCTGGAATGTTATTTATTTATTTACTCTGTGAATTTTATATTTGACTTTAATCAGTATTAGTGAACAACATGTTTTGTTTTCTTTTGTCAGTTTTATTGTTTTTTACTGCATTGTTTAAATATTTGTACTGGATTTAAGTTTGTACACATTCGTTTTTCTCTTTTGATGCTATATTTGACGCAACATTGACACTGGAAATGTTTTTTTGGATATATGTTTGTTGCTGAAAGTTTTATGAACAAATTTGAGGGAAAAGTCAGATAGTTCCCTCACGAGTCGCTGGAGACCACAACAGAGCTAAAGGAAAGTAAATATTAGGTTTATATTCGTCAGGTGGTCAGGAACATGACTCCAAATGAAGGCTGATCTGTGTTGATCTGTGTCTGCTGGGTGTGTAACCAGCCAAATGTTTTCTAACACCTTACCCATATCAACTCTATGCGGTGATAATATGTCAGGGTTGCGTTGCCTATACGATCAAGGTACAAAAGAAATTTCCGGTGAGTTTCTCACTGCACACAAAGCCATAACTTCACAGCTATACTGAAGGTGGAACTAAAGGTGATACATGCCAAGACAGCACAGCATAGTGAACTGTTGAGCTAACATTGTAGAAACAATGAACATAACTTGCAAAAGTGCAATGCAGCTCCCCTAAAGTGAGCGTTTTTGACTTCACTGCTTGTTGCACTGAGGACAAGATTTATTAAAATGGTTTGTGTGTGGAGCATATTTTCTAAAACTGCAGTCAGTGAAAATACAAAGCACTGCTCGGCTCTTATGTAAACATTTGCAACAGAACAGATGGGTCTAAATCGAAAGGTCATGTTGTCATATCACAAATGGACTTAGGATGCAGACATATGCGGCAGCTCTTTTGAGCTTATGAGTCATGTTGTCTGGGGTGGGAGCTAAACGTTTGCCTTGCTTGTAATCCACAGTGCTCAGCCTACGAACAGTACCTTGTCTGAGCACATATGCACTAACCCCTGCCACACACCAAGTTTGTTAACTGTACTCTTAAGGAGGGCTGATCCATGCTACAGTAGCTCACTCAGAGAGGGAATCTATGCTGAATGAAATCCAATCTCATGCTCAGCCACAATTTCGTGCTTTACTGCAACTTCTTGAGTAAACGCTTTTGCACCTTTAATATTCTAAAATAGTGAATTACTGAGTCGGTATAGAGAGATTAAAATTGATATTCTGTGCTTGGTTGTCATGTTTGATCAGCACCTAATAACTTAAAGCCGTTACAGCTCAATTTTAGTTTCAATCAACTCGTCTTTGACAACATGTTTTAGGAGAGTCATGACTCTTAAACCATTTCCAAGACTTAGAAAACAACATGTTAAATGGTTGAATTTACAATGAACTGCCACCTAAATCCAAAATATTAAAGTTCTTACTAACACCAAACACCAGCCTGCCCAACCTCTTCCTGTGTATCCACAATTCAGGGTTTAATCCTGATCTACAAATATTTCTCTAAATCCCTTTCACAAGATCATTCAGTAATCTGCAAAGGAAGGATGCAAAGACCCACTTTAAGATAAATTCAGTGGTAATCCTGCTATATTGTGGTGTCTTGGATTATAGCATCAGGCATTCGACGAAACAGAGAAAACATTTGATTTATTTCTTGTAGCTTAAGATACTGTACATCTTCTTTTCATATGAATCACAGCAATACACCATGATTTTGCAAACATTTCAAACACTGATCAAACACATGAAAAATGCTAGCTGTAAAGTACAACTGATTTTAATAAACATGAACTGAAAAACAATGGTTGGATTTTTAAAATGGTCAAATAGTCACTAATTTAAGTAGTTGGGTATGAATGTTAAGCTAAAAAAAATAAAGGTAAACATGTTTCTCTTTCACATTTTAGGCTCCTTTGAGGGAAGTTTTTAACAAACCATTAACACCTGAGACAACTCTTCAACTGATGACGACTGTGAGATGCAATTGAAAGTTTCAAAGAAGCTAATATGGGGACTTTAGACATTATATCATCACAAGACATTTTATAGCTCAACTCAAAATAACTGTTGCTTCAAAATGACTGACTGAACAGTTATGGTTGAGTAAAAACTCCTTTTTCTGGGGAAGGCATTAATGTATCTCATAATTTGCATCTCCGCTGAAACGGTGTGGAGCAACGCTATGCCTTGTGGAGCTGCTGCTATAAAAGAATTGCATTATTCGTATTTCAGTGGGGAAGGAACGGTGGCTTAGTGACACTGTCACTTTATAGCAAAACAGGTTCACGTGTTTGTCCCTGTGTTTTCGTGCATTTCCTGCGGGTGCTCCAGTTTCCACCCACAGTCCAGAGACATGCAGCTCAGGCTGACTGAAGACTCTAAATTGCCTGTAGGTGTGAATGTGAATCTGTATGCCCTGTGACAGACTGGCAGGTGTTTCCCTCGACTCCTAAAATGCTGGAATCTTTGCAGGTTTGGGGCACAAAGTTCGGTCAAAATATGAAGACATTGGGAGCAAAATATAAGTGACTTGAATATTAGATATCAGTGTTAAAACAGAAAAGAAAAGAGCTTATTTTACCAAAAGTATATGCTTATAGGATACAAAAAGAAAAGTACTTCTTTTACTCAAAGTATATAATTATGGGATACTAAAAGACAACTGCTTCTTTTGTCAAAAGCATATAATTTAGAGGATACAAAAAGAAAAGTGCTTCTTTTACTCAAAGTATATACTTATGGGATACTAAAAGACAACTGCTTATTTTACCAAAAGAATATATTTAATGGACACTTAAAGGAAAACTGCTTCTTTCACCAAAAGTATATTAAAGTATATTTTTATTGCATATTTTATTGATATTTTACAGTTATTAGCTATTAAAAGTTAAATAACAGTTACTATTTTATGCATTAGTATCTGCATGCTTTGACACTTAACATGGTGTCTTTAATAATAATGAGGATCAGATGTGAGGATGTGTAGCTGTAAATGCTTACAATGTTATTGTAGGACACAATGGCTTAGTATTGCAATCTAAAACAGGCACTCTAATAATCAAACATATTTTTATCTTGGTATTACTACTGGACTGGTAATTCAGAAAAAAGTTGAACACAAACTGCTTGCTGATAAGTTTTCAACTTTACTCTCACAAAAAAATGTGGAATAAAGGCTTTTAAAGCATTTTTTGAGCACCCTAAAATCTTGTTTTTCATTATAATTTATAGTATGTTTGTTCCTCAAGTGAATGTTTCAAAGTATTTGGTTTGTTAATTTATGCTGATTAACTGTTTCCCCGGTAATTATGCTCAAGTAATTACGACATAAATCTTTTGTGGGTGAATTCCTCGCAGAAAACTTTCAACTAAAAACAGATTCAGTGACATTAAGATATTAAAAAGCAGGTGAATAATGTCTTTCAATCCAAGCAAATAGGTCTTAATGTGAAATGTCGCTTTTGGGCAACTGGAATTACTGAGAAATGATGAGTTGAAATGGGGTCTCACCCTCTCCTGAACCACCTATGATGAAGAGCTCAGATGGTCATTTTTAGAACAAGGATAAAAGGTCCCATCGGGGGTCTTGGTGTGCAGGGAACCATCTGCAGGTCTATCAAAAAATGGCAAAAAGAGGTCTGAGGTGGGCTCATCTACATTCCCCTGACACTGCAGGACCCCTGGAGGACTGGACAGGACATAAGAAGCCATAAATGATTTTCTTAGCACCGCAGGTCTTTACTGTGTTAAAGGAAATGACCAAAGTGTATGAGATAAAAGCAAACGCGTTTTAGAGCCCCAAGAGTCGGGCTAACATGAATGACAATGTAGAGGTTGTAGACTGAAGGAGCAGAGGAGGAGGGAAACACAAAGAGGAGGTGAATGGAGGCCACTGAGGTTCTCATATGCAGGGGGTATGAATTCTTTTTTATTTGATACTTCTTGAACTACACATGTAGAGAAAATGTATGCAAGCCGAAGTTCAAAGACTGCTCGAGGAAAAGTTTTGATCCATGCAACACGTTTCTCTATTGAAAAATTACAAAACTACTTTTTGTAATTCCTCTATTCATTATTAACACAGGTCACAGACCTATTACTTCTCAAGGTATTGACAAAACCCGCCCCTCTTTGCTTCCCCTACTCTAACCCAACAAACCTAAATTGGAGAGTCGTTGAACAAACTTTTGCATGTAATCATACACATATTTTATTCATGTAATGATATGCAATAATAGCTAAATCTTTCCGTGTCAGCAGTTCCTGCACGCGTGGCCCAAACAGAGCATCCTGTAACTGAATAGATAAACAGTGTTTGCCAATAGATACCAGAATGAGTCTCTAAATTTAGGACACTTAGGAATGCATATTTCTCTTTAGCTAAACCCGCTGTGCATTTTGTCTGACTTAATTACGTCGAATGTTGTGCCCTACTTAAATCTGCACACTTTGGTTTCTCGAGTAGGGGACCGAACAGGCGGTAATAATACATTTCAGACTCTCCTCCTTGACAGACAACTTATCTAACTTTGAAGGCAGTAGCTCCGAGATGGCTAAGCCGCTCGAAAAAGTGAAAACTGTCAAGTATGACTTGTGTGAGGTGAGGAACGAGCTGGAAACTGAATCGCAGTGCAAGAAAAATATTTCACATCCACTGTATCGTATTCTAATAAACCACATTCTCCACCAGTGGGGGGATTATGACTGTCCATTTGTCTTGGCTGGGCCACCACTGATAGGGAGACACTCCCTCCCTGTGTCTGCACCATGCAAAGTTAAAAGCGACGCTGGCGACTGCTGCAAGTCATTTGTCTCTGGTAACACTGGTTCGTAGGAAGCCAGGACCTCAGCTCTGGTGGATGATACATTATCGCTATCACTTGCCCTTGTTTAATTACATCCATGTATGGGGTCTGGTACCATATCCTACCAAGCTTATCCATCATGGGAAACTTTAACCAAAGTCTGCGTTATTGTGTCATATAATCCTGTGTTTGACAGAAAATGTGAGAGAATATTTCAGCAATAACTTAAGAAACAGTATGGTACCTCGACAGCTTATCCATTAATACGGTTTATCACAGCCGCAGAATAGAAAATGAATTCTTTGGCCTTTTCCTGGAAATGAATAATGAACAACACATTTAGATCTTTGAAGAACAGATTCTTTTTTTCTTTGAGTGACTGATTTCGATTCGAGCCCGGTGTTGTTTATTATCACTTGTCATTTAATTTCTTCACACTGCCTTTATGTTCTATTATAAAAATAAATCCAATAAAATTTCACCTCTGCACAACATGTGTTGTACATAAATGAACACACTGTATTAAACATAACCCAAGGTGTGTTACAAGTGTTCAGGGCCATATATCTAAAAACAGAATAATACATGAAATAAATCAATGTGTATCACACCATTATTTTTGCATCACCTACTATATGTTGTTACAGGTGATATGCTATCTGTATCTGTACATTTTTATGAGGTGTACACTTTAGAAAGACCTTCAGATTATTGACACAGATTAAAGAAATACATTCTTATGCAACTTTAACACATATATAAGGACTGGATTTTATTTGCCAACACATGCTGGTGCAAACCAGGGGACAAGAGGAGAATAAAATGCCATCGACCACCAGACTGGTTTATTTTAATATTACTTCTTGGTGTGTATTATTTCAGCATTAGCAATGTAATCTATATTTTATTGACTAACCCACTGATACACTAACATGGCTTGTGTAGTAAAGGCTAAAATCAACTTTAAGCAATTAAAAAACACAAAGTATATTGATATATGATTATATTTTTCTATTCCATACTATGAAATTTTCATTCTATATTTGTTTTAATTTTTCCTTTAATCTTAACAGCTTTAATCCAATATATAGGTTGTGAATTAGGGATCAAACAATATGATACCGATTAGTAGATTAGTATTCAAGGAGACCAATAACTGATATTTGGAACCGATACAAAAAATTTTCTACTATAGATATATAGTAGATTTTGGAGGCAAATGTTTTACTTCGCGAGGCTTCATTCATTTCATAACTTTAGCTAGTTAATTTGTCAATTCAGGTTATTAATACAGCATATAAATCAACTTTTATAAACAATTATGATGCATTATTATAGCTACCCTGCAGTACATAAAGTTGCCTAATTCACAGTTAAATACTGCTGTGGATGGGACACTAACAGAGACTACAGAGAGAGGTGGCTGCATCAGAGCCAAAGTCGTACATTTTTCAACACATTTCTTTAAACGGGAGTCACATTTTAAAAAACAGCAATTCAGTTAAATGTAAAAAAGCTGAATATTAGGTTGTCACAATTTCAATTTTAATCGGAAATCAATCGGAATGAGCTTTCAGTGTATACTGTATATTTCAATAACTGAATCAAAAGGCAGAATCTGTGATTCTCACAATATTTTTTCTCTCTCCACTCGTTTACTTGAGGCGTCCAGCACATGTCAGAAGAAAAAAAAACAACACTTCAAAGATGACACAGTGTAGCTTACCAACAATATATCATATACAGACTATCTATTAAAAGAAGAATTTGAAAATCTAAATGATGTTTGTCAGGGCATAAAACCAATGATCTTGATAGTCTAACCATGGCATAAGTGTTTGTGCCAAAAAAAAAAAAAAGTTTAAATCAAAAAATCAAATAATAGAAATAGTAGATCTGGAGAATTATGACACCCCTACGCCTATACTGTGGAAGTCATATAAGTTTGATTTTATTTTAACAAATCCAAAGAAATCTCATTGAAATGTAGATAAATTCACTGACACAAATACATGTATTTCCAAACTTATTTTGCAAAACATGTCAATTTGTGGAGCAGAAAGAGTTGTATTTGTGCTGATTTTGCCCCCTGGCAGCCAATCAAAAAACATACATAAACCAAGTAAAATGGGTTTGGGTCATTAGCTCTGCATGACAGCTGATACATCTCGCTATACACCGGTGCTACACAACGACCTGATGGCAAGTGATAGCACAACAGACTCAAACATTTCTGGTCTGAATTTGCGACAAATGTAAAGTAGCTGCAGTATTAAGTTGAATAAAAGCGACTCACCGAAGTAAGCCATGTACTGTATTTGTCCGACACGGCAGCACTCTGGGGAACAGTTGGTGTGTGATTGTGGGCTCCTCTGTTGTTTACATAATGTAAAACTAAACAACCCGAACGACACACTGCTCGGATATGTTGGGAGAGTGAGGCTCATGTCCTGCAACTGTCTCCTTGTATTCACACTGGCTATTTTTTTCATTTGTAAGCATCCCACACATGCAATAAGATCCTTGTGTATTCATATAAGAACGTACTCTTCTACATTCAGCTGCTGCGATCTTAAGCCTTGTGTTTTTTTTCCCCTTTCATTCCCCCCCTGTTGATGAATTGAATAAGAAAATCCCTCTGTTTCTCCAAGGAGGATATTTCTCTGAGTGGCAAAAATGCAACAAATCCACAATGAAAAGTAAACCGACTCAATCTTGACTGATACTCTTCCCTGATTGCTGCTTGAGAGAGTGAGATAGATCTACATTTTGAGTTTACCACCAAACTCAATCGCTCCCAGGATGACTAATGTGTTGCTGGGACAGAAGCTTTGCAATGCGTGGTGAGATCTCCCAGGGCCTTTGTGGCTCTCACATGCTGGACATCCCCATTGAGACAGTAAAGAATAGGTGGTCACTAGGTATGGACACAATGAAACAGAACTCAGGGACTGAAACAATTGCTAGAGCTGTCAGAGGGTGACAGAAACTGTAATTAATGATATTTTCTATTTTCACAGAAGAGAATGAGCATCTGACAGAAGCATTATTAATGAGCGCAGCCTTGTTGGAGGGAATAATGGCAGTTTATTAGCAGCAAGACAGATTTAACAGATCTCTCTCAAACAAAGGGTTTAGACACATTGAAAAATGGAGACAATCTGCCCTAAAGATCCAATGGGAGAAAATGTTCAATACAACTAAAATGTTAGTATTGTGATCATATTCTTTTTTCCCCCTCCAAACCATCTGCTCAGCAAGTCGATAATAAAAGGATTCAGTTTTTTTTCAGTGTTACTTTTTAAAAGGAGAAGATGGTGATCGCAAAATAGTATCAAGCTAAATCTTTCTTTTACTATCTCTGCAGTAATTAATCTACACGCACTTTTGTTTGACAGGTACAAAGATGGATATTCTTGGCTTTAGATACAAATACATATATGAGTTTTTAGTGAAAAGGTGATTTATTTAATGAGAATTTTAATGAGAACTGCAACTAATGATTATTTTTGTTTTACATGTTGATTACTTTTTCTCAAATCCCAAGATGACGTCAAATGTCTTGTTTTGTCCACAATCCAAAGATATTCAGTTAACTGTCATAAAGGAGTAAAGAAATATCCAAATTTAAGAAGCTGGAATCCGAGAATTTTGACTTTTTTCTCTAAAAAAAAAAACTCATACCAAAAGACTATCAAAATTGTTGAGGATTAATTTAATAGTCGACAACTGACCGACTAATCGATTAATCGTACAGCTCTTATCGAGTATACCAGGGTTGTCAAACTCAATTTCATCCCAGGCCACATCAGCATTATGGCTGCTCTTCAAACACTGGTTGTAAATGACTATCTAAAGGTATCTACTTGTTATCATATTACACAATTGCCTCTGCATTCCATTATTACTGTTTTTAGACAAAATTGAATAATAATAACGAGCCCTAAAAGCAGAAGTCTAGGAAAAATAATGGCAAGCAGATATTCAAGTAAACAACTATTATGCAATTTATTGTATACTCTATATTATTACTACAAATTGCTCATTGCTGCGTCATTTTTCAACATAACTTTTGTGAATTTATTCCACTGAGGACGCAGTCTGCCTTTTCATTCTTGGTTATTTTGTTGCTTTTCTTGGATGCTATGGTTAGGATCAGTGGCTCCAAATGCCGCCATAAGCTTGTATTCCTTTGGCATGCCCACTGCATTATAACAAAACAGATACTGGCTTGTCTTTATCAAGCACAAACATGCATCGGGATGGATGGACGAGATACTTCTGTTAGCAGCATAATGTTTCATTGTGCAAATTATGTTATTCACAAGCTCTCGTGGGCCACATAAAGTGAGCTGCTGGGCCAAATCTGGCCCATGGGCCTTGAGTTTGGCATAAGTGGAGTATGCCATATGTTAACTTAAAACATACATCCTTTTAAGTAAACCAGACAGATATCCACTGTACTGTTTATACTGGTGGTCTCAAAGCAAAGCCTGTAGTTCAGGAAAATATATTTCTAAACCTTCACAGAAACAATACATTTATGTCTCAGACAGAGATCATTTAATTTAATAGACCAATACAACAAGGACAATAGTCTGTGGTCACCTATCCAACCAATCATAGTGAGAAACTATGCAATTACCCTAAAATTATCCCATTATTCCTTCCAATATCTTATGGATTTAGGCAGGGAATAACTATTTTTGAAGTAATGCTGATAATGGCAATATCACCACTGGGTGAAAAAGATTTGTGAAACGTATTCCGGCGGCGTTTCAACAGATACTCCTCTCTGCTTCATTCATTTCACTGGACTGAAATATGGCTCCGATGTGACACTACAGGCATACGCCATTGAATAGATGTATTAGATGATTTCCAGAAATGAAATGATACCCCCCCGAACCTATTTTCAGTTCATGTAATTGATTCTCATCCAGCAAGTTTGACTGTATTATGTTTGTTTGAAAAGTTAAAAGAATTCGGCTAATTTCTCCCCAACCAGGCAATACTTAACCAGATTAGAGTGGCCACTTCAAGCTTTGTTGATGCATCCAAGTGAGGCAGGGCAGCCCAGCTGCAAAAGCTGATCAAAAGAGAGAGGGGGAATGTGATATTAGCATCAAGTGCTTCAGTGAGTGACTCAGACAAAAACATTGAAAAAAACATCATTATTAGAGACTTCCTTTACCCATGTTTGGAAGTGAATATATCTGTTTGTCAAGCAGCTGTGTGCATCCATACATGGCATTGATTCGTACTTTAACCAGCATTATAAGGCAATTCCTCTTTTCCCTTTTTGCATCCCGTTATTGGTAGTATGCTAATGACATCCGCTGTGATTAGTGATTTTCTTCTAATCTTTATTCCACGGTGGCCTGAGCAATCACAGAGGTAGAGCTTCAAGATTTACAGCAGCGAGCTTCTTCTGACTGCTCTTCCCGTCTGCCCTGACTTGATTTAATTTGAATAATAACTAAAAATTTTGATTCAAAGGCCATTTTGGAGCACCACAGTGCATTTGCAGATTCAGGAAACACACTCACAAGAACATTGGAGAGCCTTTTTACTGTCATGACCTAACCTGTGTTGGGTAAAAGGTGTTTAAAGAGGGAAGTTCCCGGTTCATTACTAATGCTTTAAATGCTAATGTCTACATGGATTTTTTTTTTCTTTTTTGGGCATATATTGGTTTCTCCTCTTCAATTTAACACAAAATTGACTCCAATTAATTTTACTCTGAGCAGGAAGCTTACACTTGTCAACAGCCTTGCATACATGAATCCAAATTTGTAGATACAGTATTTAAACTATTGTCAAGAGTGACGTACATTTGATTCAATTTGTCTGAGGCTTCTGTGCTACAGCACTTATAGTGATTATATAAAAGTCTATTGTAACCCCCAGGAAGTGTGGGGGCTGCCCAAATAACTATGTGGTCTCACACTGTTTCCAAGCATTTGAACTAGAGTCCATCCAGAACATAGGCAAATGGATTATTTGATTTTTTTCAGTTAACTTTCAGCATTAAAGGAAGAAAAAAA